>BCHH01000010.1:1557034-1763835 GCA_001599595.1 Beverwykella pulmonaria | reverse complement strand
AGCCCACCACAGCGGCGTCCGGCCGTCCTTGTCTTTTGACTCCAGGTCGGCGTCCTTCTCCAGCAGCAGCTTGATCACCGCCTCGTACCCGTACTCTGCAGCCACTAACAGTTGCTCCTGATCATAGTTCTTGTCTTCTGACCTCAGTTCGGCGCCCTTCTCGAGCAGCAGCTTGACCACCGCCTCGTACCCGTTCCCTACAGCCCACGACAGCGGCGTCTGGCCGTCCTTGTCTTTTGACTCCAAATTGGCGCCCTTCTCGAGCAGCAGCTTGACCACCGCCTCGTGTCCGTTCTTTGCAGCCCACGACAGCGGCGTTCGGCTAAACTTGTCTTTTGACTCCAGGCCGGCACCTTTCTCAAGCAGCAGCTTCACCACCGCCTCATAATCGTTCTTTGCAGCCCATAACAGCGGCGTCCGGCTAAACTTGTCTTTTGACTCCAGGTCTACGTCTTTCTCGAGCAGCAGCTTGACTACCGCCTCGTACCCGTACTTTGCAGCCACTGACAGTTGCTCCTGATCATAGTTCTTGTCTTTTGACTTCAGTTCGGCGTTCTTCTCGAGCATCAGCTTGACCATAGGCTCATGTCTGTTCTTTACAGCCCACCACAGCGGCGTGTGGCCGTACCCATCTTTTGACTCCAAGTTAGCATCCTTCTCGAGCAGCAGCTTGACCACCGCCTCATAATCGTTCTTTGCAGCCCACGACAGCGGCGTTCGGCTAAACTTGTCTTTTGACTCCAGATCGGCGCCTTTCTCGAGCAACAGCTTGACCACCGCCTCGTGTCCGTTCTTTGCAGCCCACGACAGCGGCGTTCGACTAAACTTGTCTTTTGACTCCAGGTCGGCGCCTTCCTCGAGCAGCAGCTTGACCACCGCCTCGTACCGCCGCTTGACCACCGCCTCGTGCCGCCGCTTGGCCACCGCCTCGTGCCGCCGCTTGACCACCGCCTCGTGCATATACACGTGCCTGTACTCTATAGCCCATGACAGCGGCGTCCGGCCGTCCTTGTCTTTTGACTCCAGGTTGCCCCCCTTCTCGAGCAGCAGCTTGACTACCGCCTCATACCCATTCCTTGCAGCCCATGACAGCGGCGTCTGGCCGTCCTTGTCTTTTGACTCCAGGTCGGCGCCCTTCTCGAGCAGCAGCTTGACTACCGCCTCGTACCGCTGCTTGACCACCAACTCGTGCCACTGCTTGACCACAGCCTCGTGCTCGTACACGTGCCTGTACTCTACAGCCCACGACAGCGGCGTCCGGCCGTCCTTGTCTTTCGACTCCAAGTCGGCGCCCTTTTCGAGCAGCAGCTTGACCACCGTCTCGTGCCCCTGCTTGACCACCGCCTCGTGCCCCAGCTTGATCACCGTCTTGTGCCCCAGCCCGACCACCGCCTCGTGCCCCAGCCAGACCACCGCCTCGTGCCCCAGCTTGACCACCGCCTCGCGCCTGTACACGTGCCTATACTCTACAGCCCACGACAGCGGCGTCCGGCCGTCCTTGTCTTTTGACTCTAGGTTAGCGCCCTTCTCGAGTAGCAGCTTGACCACCGCCTCGTGGTCGTATATGTGCCTGTACTCTACAGCCCACGACAGCGGCGTCCGACCGTCCTTGTCTTTCGAGTCCAAGTCGGCGCCCTTCTCAAGCAGCAGCTTGACCGCCGCCTCCTGTTTGTTCTTTGCAGCCCACAACAACGGCGTCCGGCCGTCCCTATCCCTTGACTCCAAATCGACACCCTTCTCGAGCAGCAGTTTAACCACCACCTCGTAACCTTTCATTGCGGCCCACGACAGCGGCGTTTGGTTGTTCTTGTCTTTTGACTCCAAATCGACACCCTTCTCGAGCAGCAGCTTAACCACCACCTCGTAACCGCCCCTTGCAGCCCACGAAAGCGGCGTTTGGTTGTCCTTGTCTTTTGACTCCAGGTCGGCGCCCTTCTCGAGCAGCAGCTTGAACACCTCCATGTGCCTGTACTCTACAGCCCGCCACAGCGGCGTCCGGCCGTCCTTGTCTTTTGACTCCAGGCTGGCCCCCTTCTCGAGCAGCAGCTTGACCACCGCCTCATGTCTGTACTCTATAGCCCGCCAAAGCGGCGTCAGGCCGTCCTTGTCTTTTGACTCTAGGTCGGCGCCCTTCTCTAGCAGCAGCTTGACCACCGCCTCGTGCCCGCTCTCTACAGCCCGGCACACCAGGGGTCGGCCGTCCTTGTTTTTTGACTCCAGGTCGGCGCCCTTCTCGAGAAGCAGCTTGATCACCGCCTCGTTCCCGCTCGCTATAGCCCACCACACCAGGGGTCGGCCGTCCTCGTCTTTTGACTCCAGGTCGGCGCCTTTCTCGAGCAGCAGCTTGACCACTGCCTCGTGCCCGTTCTCTGCAGCCAATGACACTGGCGGTCGGCCGTACTTGTCTTTTGACTCCAGGTCGGCGCCCTTCTCGAGTAGCAACTTGACCATCGCCTCGTCCCCATTACTTGCAGCCCACGACAGCGGCGTCCGGCCGTACTTGTCTTTTGACTCCAGGTCGTCGCCCTTCTCGAGCAGTAGCGTAGCGACAGCACGATGTCCAAAACATGCCGCCACTATAAGACCTGTAGAAAATCCAGGATTTTTCATATATGTAGTCCCCCAATAAATTGGGAACCATGTAGAGTAGACCTTTGAAACTGGATCACAAGCTTTCAAAGCGAGAGGTGCTATGGCAGCATCATTATCGCCGATACAGGCCTCGCGGAAGTGAAGACCCCAAAATTTAGCCGAATAGTCTAAGAACGTGTGGCTATCAATGTAGTGAGTAGCCTCTTTGGTTGTATCTGTTAGGAGACTAACTTCAGAGTTAAATAAGTTAAGGTAGCGCACGCAGACCTCCGCAAGAACAGCGTGTGCATAATAGATAGTGATGGAGTGATGCCACCGTACTTCCGTGGGAATGGTGGTAGATGGTGGCAGATTTGCGAGGAGAAAGTCGCGAGCAGTTTGATGAAGGAAATAGATCTTGCCATAATATATGGAAACGAACAATCCACACCAAGATCTGAGACGTGACTTGAAGTCTGCTTCTTCTTCAAGGTCAAGGTCGTGAACAGACTGTGATGTGCTGTTTATATTCACGGCAACGTTCATTTCCGAGAGTGTTAGAGGCCGATCTGCTGCCAAAATAATACTTAAGGCCTTCCGAACCATCATCCTGTGTTCCTTAGACTTTTTCAAAATCTGCTCATATGCTTGGTTAATGCTCTTTGGCAGCGTTGCTATGGTGTAATCGACTCCCTTTGTTGTCTTTTTGAAGTTTTCTGCCCTTAAATGTTGTTTCTATATCACGTGGTTGATGCCAAGTCCCGACACGGGCCTTGGTGCCTCAGGGCAGAACTTCCTCGTCCTTCTCCTCCACCTTGTCCATCTCTCCTCAGCCATCATCAACAGCCTCATTGTACGCTCAATAGGCTAATATGGCTCGATTTCTATCCCCACCCACCATCCCAACAAGTTCGACACGAACCCAAACCACTTGCGTTGTTTTTTGCATTTATTTTGATTCTTTGCTTTTCCGTATATAGTCCGAAGCCGGGTGGCCAGCTCCCACTCAGAGTACTACGTACTACGTACTCTCCAATATCTGTAGGCCCCTGAGTACCCTCGGAGGGTATCTCATCGCTCGCACGTGACTGGGCCATGAGAGTTCTCACACGAGACTCAACTACGGGAGCTGCCCCTGAGCTTACGCCCCCAAATCAAGCGTTACAAACAAGATAAACACCTACTTCCCTGATGATGATGCGTGAGAGATAGATGGTCGAAAACAAGATATACCCAGAGGTATGTACGATGCGTAATTTTGAGCAATTGTTTTTCCAAGTGACCCTTGATTTGTTCTGAGAGCTTTTTTTCCGTTGCTAGCTGTTTAACTTGGTATTTGATAACGTGATTTACTTCTTGACTAATAATTTCTGACTCTTCCTCTCCTGGTATACGAATACACGGGAAGGTATCCAACAGGCCCTGAAACTTAGATACAATCTGCTCATACGGGCGGCTTGTTAGAAGATACTTCAACTTTCTATGGCCCGACTGGTCGCCGCGAAATTGGTTTTCCACATTCCGCATTAAGTCCTCAAATTCTGATTCAGCGCATTCGTCCAGGGCATCCAGGACTGTGATAACAGCTCCAGCTTGGGGATCTTGCACGGCATTTCTGAAGATATTCCAGAGCGACTTTGTCGAGTTGATCAGACCTGGCCCATCTTTCTCGAATTGCTTCATGGCATGTTGGATTAGGGATGGCTTCTGGGAGAAGAGTTGATGGAGCAGAGCACAAAGCGCTTGGCGGACTGTGTTCTGGTCTTGGACTTTGAAGAAAAAGTAGCAAATAGTGGCTGATCGTGGTAAGACATGGTCAATCAGGTACTTAGCTAAGACTGATTTTCCACATCCAGGATCCGCTGAGACCATCAGAGGTCCTGAATCCTGTTTTAACCATTCCTTGAAGTGTTTATGTTTGAGGAACCACATGCAAGTGCGTTCTACTCTGTCTTCCACACGGTCCTTAAACCACTCATACGTAGCATCCTCAGTGCTCTTAGTAAGACGGAACAACTGAAGACACTTTTTTTCCTCGTCAGTCAGCTTCTGCTTGACTGCCTCTTGCTGGATCTCAAGCTGCTTCTGCGCAATGTCTAGATGCTTTTTTTGGACTTCGTGGAGGTCTATTATATTTGTGGAAGTTAATATTTATTGAGCAGATGATTCTAAAAATTCATTAGACTGACCAGATAGAACTTCGTCGATTTTCTTCACAGCCTCAACTTCGTTTGGCACGATTCTATATAGAAGAGCTTTGGCATACGCAGCTGCCGACATTGCTGCATACCCTTGCCACTCCTTGCTCTTATGCGAGTCCGAGTAATCGCATATACCGCGAATGACCAAACAGGGGAAATTGTTCATCAAGCCTGCCGCCTCCATTTCAAAACACAGAACGTTCATTGCCGCTGCGAGTTCATCTCTAATCAAAGCATTCTTCATCAACTGGTCCGCTGAAGCAATTAAGCCGTAGTGAATTGCCGGATTATCCTCCTCTTCGGTCCGTTCAGGTCGTGATACCAAGGTTGACAGGTCGTCGCCACAACTTGTCGCACAACTTGCCCCATCATTTTGGGGATGAACGACTCCGCTTTGATACAGCCTGTCAGTGCGTAGGCTCGGCCGCATGTACTTCCTCCGAAGTCTTGGCCTCTTCTCAAGAATTCCATTGATAGCATTTTCCAACTGATGGCCATCTAACTCGTGTTGCGCCCTAAGTCCATTCATCGCCGCCCGCAGGACTCTTGGTGGTTGGTTCAAGAACCCTGTTGTTCGGAAACTCTGATCTTGTATCGTCTTGCCAAAGTCATACTGGAACACACCACCGTTCCCATCACGCGGAGCGCTAACCACAACGTCGCCTAGACGGATATCGTGCTTTTTGCTTGGCGCACCGCCGCCAATGCCGACCATTAGACCGAGTCTGATATCGGGAAAGCTACGCAGCATATCTTTCGCGACACTTGCTGCTGAGGCTTTACCGTACTCGCCGTCGGGCAAGACAGCAATGA
Source organism: Beverwykella pulmonaria (assembly GCA_001599595.1). NCBI lineage: Eukaryota > Fungi > Ascomycota > Dothideomycetes > Pleosporales > Melanommataceae > Beverwykella > Beverwykella pulmonaria. The sequence continues at coordinate 1,758,250 of BCHH01000010.1, read as the reverse complement.
CGACATTATGTTTCCCAATCTTGCCCAGTGTGTAGTCGTTCTCATCATTAGGAGACACATATTCTGGCCCTTCGTGCTTTTCGTCGAGAAAGGCTTGCGCAGCAACCAGCTCCGTTCTTATGGCGCAGATCCAGCCGATGGTGTAGTTGCCCTGATTCGACATGCTTTATTGGAGGATAATGATGGGCGGTGAGTTCGGAATCGGGTGGAGAATGGACTCGGTTTCGCTACGGACGGTTTTGTTCAGTTTTGGTGGCCTTGCGCCTTACAAGGAGCAGGTAATTCGAATCCCATTAAAGGAAATATGGTGATGAGAAGGAACAAGGTAATGGAATGGGGTGGAAATATCGCGACGGATTCAGCCTTGAGGGGTGAAGCTTGGCAGTGGCACAGCCGCAACCACAACCACTAACGTCGACTTACAAACTAACAAGGTTGAGCACGATCACCATAAAGGTGCTCGTGGGTGCTCTATATACATAAGGTGTCTCATGGTCTCAAGGTGCGTCATAGTCTCAAGGTGCGTCATAGTCTCATACTCTTATGACCGCTGAGACTCGTGAAAAGATCACATGACCTTTGGGCACGTGACGTTGGTGTTTACTTTGTCCGGCCTGGTTCCTGGGCTCAGCCACCCGAGGTTCTTCATAAGAGCGCTGCCCCGCGGTTTGACCTAGGTCGTAACAACTCTATGCTAGAATAGCGAAAGCTCCGCTTATATAGCTTAGCCCGCTTTTCTGTTAATAAGATAGCATCGTAATTTTAGGTTTAGGACTTCAACCTATGTGCTACATACGCCATGCTGGTCAGCGTAGAGGGATGCTCCTCCCTAACCACCCTCTTTCTCGTCTCTATTACTTCCACCTCCAGCTCTTTAACCTCCTTCTACCACCCTTAATTCTTGTACGTTGACGCTAGGTTGCCCATGCTAGTCAGCGTAGAAGGATGCTCATCCTCAAGCACCCTCGAGAATATTTCAAGTTCTCTTGCTTGCAGCTCTTTGGTCTCCTTCTACCCCCTTGATTCCTATGCGCTAAACCGATAAACTAAGGACCGCTCACATCAGCATCCAACCGATAGGCGATCCCAAGCAAAAGTTCCGCACTTTGGACGTGCTGGAAATTATTGCACCATTTTCTTCCATACGAAGTTATCGGGTGTACGTGTACGAAAGATTGCGGAAGTGTTTCCCGAAATGTTTCCACATCCGCTTTACATTCTTAACGACAATTTACTTATATCGAAAAGTCCGTATGGGTTTCATCCGTACTCTATGTTTACGAAAGGCTAACAGTATATAATAGAAATCACATTCTGGCCGCGATATGATGAGTATAAATGCCTATGCAACTTTGAGAAGAAAAAAGACCACATCCCGTTTGGGTGCCCACCGTACTGTCTCTGAACATGAAATCTTTATTTTTGGTGGTTTCATCCACACTTGTCAATATCCAGGTTGTCATTGCACGTAAGCACGACTACCCGTTTTGAAACGTCTCCGAAGCGCTGATATGTTTTTTCAGGTGCCGCTTTACCCTCCGAGACCGGGTCTCGTGCCCTGCCATCCAAAACAACATCCACAACAAGAATAAGTCGAGCAAGCCCAAGTCCCACACCATTCTGGCCGACTGCAGTACTTCCCAAATTTCCCCCTCAGTTTAGAGATATTCCGGATAGTGCCTTTTCATGTTGGAAATCATGGGGAGACTACCAGCTACGGACTCAAGTTCCCAACCCTGGAATCATTGCCAATGCAACTACATCAGTTTGGTGGAGTCCTCTACCGACTCCGATAACCGTCATCGAAGATAACAGCTACTGTTCGGCGGATGTAAAGGAATTTCCAATCGGCCTCACAACCCTCTGCGATGGGGTCCCAAGAGCCTCCTACATCGAGAGCTCATCCTCCTGGACCCTGCATACCTGGATTGTAAACTACACGCAAACGGATTCACTCACGATGACTGTAATCCCTGGAACAACACTTCCTGGCTACGAAAATGAACAACCAGAGTGCGTGATAGCTCCAAACTCCGTGCCACTATGTGATGAAGTTAATTCGGCATATACATGGTGGTTGACATCGCCAGGATCACAAACCCCACCATCAAACGAAGCATCAACAACTACTACACCAACGAAATCTCTCATCGAGACATTGGCGCCACCAGACTGTATACAGTTCATACCAGCTCCACCCCAGGCGAAACCAACCTGTGCGATGGAAATCGATAATCAGGAAGTTTGGTACTGGCCAGCCCCCGGACCAACTGGATCCGACTTCTGCAATTCCAGCTGGGTTCCCCCAACCGCAACACCCACTATTCCCGGGAAGCCAAACACCGCTGTAGTGTCAGGTGTGACCCTCACAAGCCCAAGCATCTACCATTTCATCAAGAGCGTCACCGTGTATACAGTAGCCGGAACCAATCGGAAGGCCGACAGTGGATACATCCGCCAAACCAGTGTCTGGAAGCCATCTACAACAATCGGTCCAGAAAAGACGTTTCTCACAGACAAGCAACTGGAAACGGACATTGTGAGCGTCACGTATATCGGGCCGAAACACCCGCATGGTGCAGCTGTGTATTCATATAACAAAGACTTCCGCATCAACGACATCTTCACTATGCGCTCGGCGCCCTACCTTGGGAACCCCGAACATCAAGGGTTCTCAACCATTATCCAAAATGAGGTTGAGCATTCGCTCGGACTCGCGGTTCCAGAATTAGTGTCTCAGAATAAAATATTCAAGAAATGCGAGTGGGCTAGAACATATACCCGGGATGTCTATCCCAGTGGGTATCCGGTGGTGGTCCATAATTCGGTCCTAAGGAGTAACTTTCATCCGATTACAACGGAGACGGGTGGGACGTCTACACCAACGGTACCGCCGGGTCCGACTTCTACGCCTGACGTTACCACGCCTTTGCCTCCGCTGTGTAAGCCATGAGTTAATGAGTTTTTGGAGGAAGCTTTCATTTCTTTGATTGATGAGCGTAGGGTACGGATATGTTTTTCATTAAATCTTATACCGTCACATGAAAGCTCTCACATGAAAATCCCCTGACATGAAGATACCGCGTCGCCCATGGCACGTCTACTAGCAATTATCTTCATCGTTTGATTTTGCTCCTTTGTTCCTCGTGGCCCATCGTCTAGTACCAGCCCCTCCTCATCCCTAATACTGGGCTAATTCGACCCGGAAGTTTGTCAAATTTCCCAAAAAGCAAAACAAGCGCCCGTGCGTCTTTTGTTTATCAGCCTGCTGGAACCCTTTGTACACGCGTCGCGACTTTACTTTTCCCTGGTCACTTTACTACTCGACCATAACAATCCTAATATAACTTGTTTTGCCGCAGTCTCTTCTTTCGCTGCCTCTCTTAGTGGTAGAACTTGACTCTAGACTCTAGACTACTGCCCTACTTGCTCAGACCGCGCTTCAGTCATGTCGAATCCGGTAGAGCAATACCATCTCTACACTGACGAGGAGAATCGAACCCTAATCTGGGGTAAGTGCTGAATAGCTGGAAGTGATGGAGACGTTTAAGAGGATGCTTGGGGAGGAGCATCCTTCCACGCTGACTGGCATATGGCTAACCTGGCGTCGACGTACAGGAATCAAGAGTGCCGGAAAATATGAGGGGTACTTCAACCTCAAGCAACTATAACTTAACGTGCACATCAAGCTTCGCTATATTTCTTTATAGGTTGTGTACTAAGACTAATTTTGAATATTTAGGGTCTTACTTCTATGTATTATCACCTTCGGCCCTGATTCACAGAAAGCCTTGGAACAATGCACTCCGTGGCAAAGTCGGTCTAAAGCTATCCCAAGCATTCCACGGAGTCATGTCTCCGTCCCGCATTGGGTCTAGCTCCCAGGGCAATCTTTGTCTTCTATTTTTCCGTCTACTAGTTTAAATATTTTCGGACACAGTCATGTTACAATCTTTGTACACGTTATTGCCGACATTACCAAACTCTTGGAAGATGGTACTTGTTGAACCAACCCCGCTTCTCCGCATAGGCACCCAGGCCTTAATTTCTCCAACTTCGCCTGAACGGGAAGTTAGAGTGCGAATGATGCCGCCTTGCATCCGCAAATGATTGCAAGCTACCTTTTTTCTTAAAAGCTCAATTGCGCCTCAAATGTTATTTTCTTGTCCATTTACGTTCCTTCCCGTGCAGCATATTCTCACTTCTGAATGACCATGGCGACAACCAAATTAGCATTGCTGGCTCTGGCATCTCTAGCATTGAGTACAGTAGTCCAATCGCATGGAAACAAGAACCATGCCGTCGACCCAGATGACTTCGTCAAGGTGGACGGGCTGCGCCTCAGAGACTCAAAAGGTCTCCACTACCTTACCGGTCTCAATTACTGGGCATGTATGAACCTCGCGGCCCCAGCATCTCTCGGTGGAAACATCACTCGTCTGCGAACCGAGCTCGACCAAATGGCTACTAAAGGCGTAAACCACCTGCGCATCATGGCTTCCTCTGAAGGTGCACCAACACCGCAACCCTTCCGAATGAACCCTGCTCTTCTCGAAGCGCCCGGGAAATACAACGAAAAGCTTTTCAGAGGCCTCGACATCTGTCTCGCCGAGATGGGGAAACGCGGCATGCGCGCGACCATGACGCTAGGAGATCAATGGCAGTGGTCGGGCGGCTTCGCACAATACGTTTCCTGGGCCTTGAACAACACCGCGATCCCATACCCATCCTCCTGGAACATCACCGCGCCTCCGCAACGCGCGACGCCGAATACGGGCTGGGGAAGTTATACAGTGCAGGGCATGGATGCGCATTCCTACGGCGAGTTCATCGACTTCTCGAACCTGATCTACAGTAACCAGCAGGCGGAGCAGTGGTACAAAGACCATGTCAAAACCGTCATATCCCGACGAAACACGGTAACAGGTCGTCTGTACAACGAAGACGCCACGATAATGACCTGGCAGCTCGCTAACGAGCCACAAGCTCAGGCCTCCCTCGATTACTCTGGCCCCTACCCATACAGTATCTACCTGACTCCCAACCCAACAGACCTCCTTTTCCCTTGGGTCAACCGCACGTCCTCGTACATCCGCTCGTTAGCCCCGAAACAATTGATCAGTGTAGGCTTTGAGAGTAAGCAGGGTGAGTATTATTTCAAAAAAGTGCATGATTTTCCGACGGTGGATTATGCGACGACGCATTGTTGGGTGCAGAATTGGGGGATTTATGATATGTACGATTCAAGCGAAGCTGGCTTGAAGGCAGCTCAAGATTTCGCTGTGGCTTTCCTCACCAACTCTAGTCAGTGGGCGAAGGATATCGGGAAGCCGGTGTTCCTAGAAGAATTCGGCATGGCGAGAGACAACTGGCAGAATAAAGACAAGGAGTATCCGTATTTGAGCAGTGCGACGACGACACACAAAGATGCATATTTCGAGGTAAGAGTTCTCTCACTCTTTCGAAACACATACTCCCTACATCCATAGCCCAACTAATACCCCATAAAGGCAGTAATATCCACAGCCATCTCCCTTTTTGAAGGCAACGGTTCCTACATTGGCACATGTCCCTGGGCATACGGGGGTATTTGGCGTCCGGAAACACAGCATGTGAATGAGTTTGGCATGGTGTGGGCGGGTGATCCCCCGCATGAGAGCCCTGGCTGGTACGATTTGTATGATACGGATGAGGCGATGAACATTGTTGGGAGGCAGGCGGAGAGAGTCAGGAAGTGGATTGGGAAACACGGGAGGGGATAAATTGAATAGTGATGGGGAGTGGAAGAAAAGCTACGTCGGGAAATAAGACCCAAAGCATGTTTGCGATGAAGCATCTTCAATCTACTACGCGTATGACTATCAAAATAGGGACGAGGCGCCCTCGAACGTGCACCCCCAACCCCCAATTTGCAAGCACTAGACTAAGCTAAAGTCGTACAGAACACTTCGACCTTCCTCACCAACTGAGTCTATCCAGCAGCTCAATTTAAATCCACCCACCACATGCGCTGCTTCTCTCTCAATATCACAAAGTCCATTAGAGGAATTTGGATTGAAATTAGCAGGATTGAACTCGACCTCGTAAACCTCCGACACTTTACTATCATCATCATTCCACACCTCGTGCATGGACGAGCGCTAGGGAGAACAGATATTCATCCTCAGCGGTTTGATCGAACTGCCTCAGCATCTTGACTTTCTTCAACCCTTCATTCACCTCCTCATTCGATGGCAACGTCCAGAGCCCTTTATACTCCATGGCATTTGCGAAAGCTTCAATCAAGCGGAGCAGTGGAGGTGCGAAGTCCATAACGTACCATTCTTGAAGAAACTTCAGGATCTTGACTTCTCGGTACGCGTCGTGATCGGGAACGCCGTGGTTGGTGGTCGAGAGCCGTCGGTACGAACAGTTGGTCTTTACGAGAGTAGTATGGTAGTGTAATGAGTTTACGCATGTTCGCAATTGGTGCGGTGGGCGTGGCGACTATTAGATCCCGAGTTAGCTGCGTTAGGTCTACTATCTGCTCAGATGACCACTTTGAGACGGGAGTTGGCAGCAGCCAGCCAGCAAATTCTAGATCATCGAAGTGTGTGAGAGGGGTGAGCATGGCGATTTAGATTGCGTGGGTATACTGCAGGACCGTCCGGGTTTGGAGGCGTGTAAAGCGGACACCGGCGATAATAGTCATGCCCGCATCCTAGGCCCTGAAGCTGTCAAAGGACGAAACGGGAGGTGGTGTGGCATGGTTACAGATTGCGTGAAGATACATTTATATTATGTTAATTTGTTCTTCTTTCATATGAGTTTATTCGAATTTGAGGTCTGTGGAAGAGTGTTATATCATGTTGGTGAGTTCCGTCTCAATTCTTAACGACAAGAAACACTGAGAGCTAGACGGTGTGCCAACCTTTCGAAGCTTGAGCCACGCTCCCACGAGGGTTATGTGTCTCTAGGCAATTCCGTCCTTAGCACCTAAGAATGTGGCATCCCTCTCATCAAGAAAACCCGCGGCGAGAGTGTCGAGGTCCCAGCTAGCCCCAGACGCATCACTCTCTGGATTGATTTCGTAAGACGAGAATTCCAATCTTCTCTAGGCTGAGTGTCAGACGTGACTCTATCTGAGCAAGAGTGCACAGGGTTGGAATCACCTTTACTAGTTCTACAACTTTGCAATATATTACTTTTAAGTTTATCCATCTGCTGATGAGGTCGATAACTTCACTTTGGTGCTTTGAGTTTATGCGGATTGCTTCCTTATCTCCGATGGTAGTTGAGATGCTCGACAGGTTCAAGCCTAAGCCCGCCACGAGTCTCCGTTCTGAAATGTAACACTATTTTCGGCTTCTAGACCCCATGTTCTATCTAGCCAGAAGTTTCTACAAACAAGCAAGATGCCTTTGTTTGCAGCCAGAGCATATCCTTCTCGACTTCTGGTGTCCAAGCACATCTGTTGTGCTGCCCTTTGGTCACTACCTATGGTAAGTCTGGCTCACACCCCACACAAACTGTACCTAGCCTTTCCGAAAGGTAGAGTGATGAAAGCCTATCCGGACGAGTGTATTAATTCAATAACCACCAAAACAATTATATCTTCCATTTTCCACCTTTTTGTCGTCGCACTGTCTCAGCATCTGCAGTCCTCAATGTTGTACCTTCTACTCGCATGACCGCCTGTGATGATTGGCTAGTGATCTTCTGTTACCATTACTTGTGCAAACGAATGGACCTTTGGTGTGGGAGATAGTCAACACTTCTTGCCACTTTTTAGGAAAGGGGAAATATTTATAAGGCTCTATATCGACCTCGAGCTCCCATACCAGTTCGCTCAACCATCTCTCTGGAAGTTGGGTCTGCAAGAATCGCAAAACCGTTGAAGTTCACACGCCCTACACTAAAAACAAAAGATATCCTTGTATCACCCAACGCACTGATTTTGTTGAAAATCGGCATGAGCTAGTCTAAGCCCTTTGGCCGTATGCCTCTACTCCTGGTATGAGCCCTTGCCCGGGGCTGGGGAGAACGACAAGGAGCCGGGTGTGGAGCACCCTTGACTGGCTGGGAGCGGTGCTGAGGAAATCGGGCTTGATGATTTCGGCAAGGGTTATTGCGGTCCTAGGAAGCATCTCTACGTGGGTTCCTCCTTTGATTCTAGTGGCAGCGGGCGATTTTGTTGTTGGCGTTCTCATCATCGATTTCGCTCAGTACGATAGGTAAATTTGCAGTTCGTCCCAAGAGTAGTACACGCCTCATGAGCAACTCATGTTGCTGTCGAAGCTGTTGAACATGATATCGAAACGTGCTGAAAGAATCTTCTTCTTGATGACTCGCAGCAAGCCTAGCTGCGTGAGAGTCACGTTTAACCGGCCTCTCCTATACAAAACGCAGTGCTGGCGAGTTCTAATGTTGCAGAGAATGCTGCAGACGATTCACCGCAGCATGTGCTACATTTACATCGTTCTCTTGCTCCCTTTCACGTGCAGCCTGTGGTACCGGCAATCCAAGAGGTGGAAAAATGGCACGGTTCCACTCATTCGGTTCGTTTACTTCCATTCTGTGATACTGAAGGACAGGGGACGTGTCGTCGCCGTCGAGGCGTGGACGCCGGCCATGATGACCTCGGGGAGGTTCTGGCGAAACTATTGAACAAGGTTGTTGGAGAAGTTGATGCTGACTATTTGGAAGGGAAGTAGAGGTGGTGTATATAAGTAGAATTGAAATAAGTAGAGTTGAGTATTTAGTGGTAGTGGAAAGAGTTGGAAAAAAGGTTGAGAGCCCTTTCGGTGCATCGTGAACGGCGAGATTAGGAAGCTGAAGATGTCCATGGACGCCTTCATCATGGACATGATTAGGTTTTATCTAGTAGAAAGCTGCCCGGCAAACACCAACAGTGAAGTCTGGAGGAAGGAACGTCAGAGGATAACATTAGAGCAGACTTGTGATATAACCCGCGGCATCCCAGAGGGAGTCTCCCATATAGAACCCTTGCAAAAGCATACATTAAAATCCAGCATTGCAGTGGCATTCGTTAGAGCTGAGAATTACGACAATGCGATATATTGTGAATGTTTACTCGACTATTGTCATGAACAGTACAGCATCAAAATGGTGCTAGTGTAATACGAACCAATGTGTAGTTTTGAATAGGAGAAAGAGCGAAGACAAAACGTTCCATTTCTCCCGAGAAAGCCCTATCGCCCACTCGTCACTACACATCCAAGATTTATCAGCAGGCATCGGAAGCATTGACACCTACGAACTCGCCGCGCCAACTACATTCCAACCCAGATTCCCCCTCTTATCCCGAACTCTTCTCAGGGGGTGTGCATTTCCGATAGTAACCAACACAACCAATACACCGTAATATGCACTCCATCATTACCATTGCAGTCTGGGCTCAGAGCTCGAAATTACTTAGCCACACACTAGCCCAATCCCAGCTGCCGACTGAGACATGTAAGCCACGACATTAGGCCTGACAGCAGATAGAGTGCGGCGTTCTCCTCGACTGTTGCACAACAGATATCCGTGGATGGTTTAAGGGGGGCAGCTCATCATCGCTCAATCTGATTGCACGGGTCTTCAGCCGACCAACAAACGGCTAGTGCGACATAAGCTCGGACCATATTGCGTTTCGGCCCGCGCTGATCGACTTGACCGAGTCAAGAACCGCGATGATGGGACATATTGATGTCACGATTTCATGAATGGTGTAACAATCAACACCACAAGGGGTAATTCTAACCTCATAAATTCAATAAGTCATTTTGGTGATGAATTGCGATGGCAGTGGCTGGAAGGGTTGGTAGGCCATGCTAGGGGGTACAAATGGAGCTTGCCATGCAGTCAAATCGATGCTCGAGAGGGCTCTTCTACGCCTCTGTCTGTTAAGCTTCAGGTTGTCCCAAAGCTCTCACGATTGTCATCTGGATGATAATTTCTTGTACCCCTTGCGCCACACCTACCTTCCAGCGTCTATTTTTCAGTATATCGAAACGCAATATGCCATTAAAGGACCTGCCGAAGAGAACGCGTGCACAGGGAAACGGGAAATGGGAACGAGGATGAGGCTAATCAAAAGATAAAGGAAGAAAAAATCAGAAGTGAGCAAAGATAGCAAGCAGGGAGATGCAGCAGACAAGGAGAGAGTGGGGTTGACTGTATACAACACTCCAAAGACTTGGCACATATGGAGGACGGACAGAAGGAGTATCCGAGATTCAAGGAGAGCAAAGCCGTCCCAGGAAGCCGAAGGGGAAAAGGAAGGAAATGACTCGGCCGCCTCCCATCATTCAGGAATGACCAATGAGACTGGAAGAGAGGAAGAGCAAACCACTGCTAAGCGACGCGGAGGTGTGGTGAACCAGAAATGAGCAATCAAAAAGCGGAAGAGAGTCAGCAAAGGGGAACCACGCGGCACAGCCGGCGACAGGACTCGTGTACGAGAAAAGGGCCAGAAAGTGCAGTGGAAAGCCCTGTCAGGGTTCGTGGATGGCGAGGTGGTTGAAGTCGTGTATAAAGAGAAGGCCGTAGATGGAAAATCGGTCCAGGCAAGCAAAGGGATCCACGCATCGTACCGGCACTCAAGAGTATTTCCTCTGGCAAGATTGCCGTTCATAAACCGGACGCTGAGTATTTCGACTAGCCGTTTGACGACTGGCCGGCGGCGCTACACTGTGAGAGGGCCCGAATAACGTACGGCAGCTGCACGGTTTCGGTCGGTGTTTTTAGAGTTCACACGGCAGTCGGCAAGTGGGTCCGGAGACATGACAACGTACGCTGTGTAGCTAACTGTGCAGGCGGTCGAGCGAGTCTGGCTGTATTAAATTGTTACTGTACATGTGTTCCAATAAAGCTTACGGCGTGTTTTGCGGGCGTTGTATTACTTTGTGCGAGTGGCGACTCTCCACGAGGATTGGCATGCGGTCATCTGATGAAGGGCGAGTCGCGTATTCGGAATAACGACGGCCGTTGAGGATTAGGCCCGAAAGTCTCCCGCAAAGTGGAGTGCTTCCGCAGCATCCCACTGGACTCGCGTCCAGGCCCGCGAGCCAGTTCCCCAGGCCTGGGGATGCGATTCGGCGTGGCTGGGGACGGAAATAATGAAGAAGCAGGCCCCACAGTGGACGGAGGCTGCGCTGGTGCAACGTTGGCGGGGTCTGGGTGTCTTGGACGCGGGCGAGCTGGGGAGGGACGAGATCAGAAAGTGCGCGACTGCCAACGTCCATGTCGTCGAGATGGCGGTGCGGGCGGGTGATTGGGCGCGGACGAGGGCGATCTGCACGTCTCCAAAGGGTGGTGCGCCAGACAGCCGTTTCGCTGAGCTGCAGGTCCTGCTGATGGAGCACATTACAGCACTCTCGCCAAAAGGCCCCGTTAGATAGCGGGTAGAGGAGCAATCATGTTGTGCAACGTGCGGCCGTGTCTTTGTTATGGTCCGACCATGGCGACGCCATCGAACGACGGCTGCTGATGAAACATGCTTTTGGTGGGGTGCAACGGTTCGTCCGACCTCGTCGCGCGCTGCTTCGAGACGGAGAACATGCGAATTGCACAGGCATGGCGAGCGCGGGCGGCAGCATTGGCGGCCTGCTACAGCATGGAGCATGTCGCTCGCTATCATCACTGGTTTGGCGGAAGGATGAGTTTGGGGGGAGCGGTGTCGAGATCCAAGCCTCTGGTTGTGCTCGTGTTGCGCTGACGGGCGACATGGGCGAGACATCACAATGGGTTGGACAAATGGGGGGGTAAACAAGAGGAACAGATGAGGCCGGGCTCCCCAGCTCTCACTTCCCACGCTTGCAGACTGAGATGGAAGTCATGCGTGAGAGTGAAGAGCAAAGGCTGCGCGCGGCGGGGGAGACTATCGGAAGAATGCAGGAGCAATGGAGCGGTGCAGGCAGGAGCAGCCAGCTCGAGGGCGTGGGTGTGGGCATATGAGCAGCGATTGATATTGAGCGCTGCTTCTCGGGCGATCATGATGAAATACCACCGAGCCCTGAGAACAGCGAATTGATGATGGAGGCTGCGAGTGAGATTTGGCCTGGGAGCCTGCTCGGGGCGCTCGGGCGCTCGGATCGCACAACGGCAGCGGCGGGCACTCGCTAACAACCTCCTCGCACCCTCTGCCGTGGCCGCGCTGCGTGTGACTCTCGCAGCGACGCGTGGGGATTTTGCCAGCTCTCGCAGCGTAGCGTGCCTCTCGTCTCCCCTCGGCGTGCTGGTGCAGTCCCGTCCTTGCAGCGGCCGTGGTCACGCAGCGTTCCGCAGTGTTCGGCAGCAGCAAGCCCTCCACACCCGCGCCGCCGCCAATCAGCTGTGTTGTGTGCCCGCTCGTCGAATTCGCGCCAGCAGACAACCGGTGCTGCCCCTCTCCCATCGCCGCAACCACTCCTCACCACGACCACGCCGATTTTTTTTGTGTCCAGCGCGCCTCACCCACCGCCCGCGCCCGGAAGCCACCCTCGACGCTCACTACCCCCTCAATCGCTTCGTCCGTCGCACCATGCTGTGTCTCTAGACCTGTCTGGGTGGCACCGCCATCGCTCTGGTCCTCGAGGGTGTCAGCACTCTCGACCAGCGCGACAGCTCAACGCACACACGCACGCACGCCCACGCGCACTGCTGCCCGCACCCATCCCGTCTCCATCTGCACTCACGATGGTTCAGGGCGCTGGCCTCATATAACCCATTCTCTGCTGGCCACCCGGCAGACCCCTCTCGAAGCACCAGGACGGGCCCGCACCACGTCGGAAGCCTGCGTGCAGACACGAACCAACAATGGCCGAGCAAGTCAAGTCCGCCACCCTGGCCCCGCCAGCGGTGACAGCATTGAAGGAAGAGGCGGCGGCAACGCTGCAGCACCGCGTCCAAATGGAGCGGTCCGTCAGCCAAGACATCCGCGAGGAGCGTGAGGACCTGAAAGAGGCTGCCGAGCACAGCTTGAACGTCATCATGGACCTGGATCTCGACGGCAAGATCAAATATGTCAGTGCATCGTGGCAGGACGTTATCGGCACCACCCCAGAGGAGGTCATTGGCCAGCCCGTGGCAGATCTCCTCCTCGGCAACAACACCCAATTCGCCGATACCGTCGAGTCGATCAAGAAAGATGACTCGCGGAGTCACATCACCCGCTTCACCGTGCGGATGGGGCCTTTATCGGTCTTCAGGCGGAAACGGAGCAAGCGTGCCGAAGCAGAAGAGTCGGAAGCCTCGCCCGTGTCGCCCACCGACGAGGAGGAGCAGGTGCTGAACTTGGAGGCACAGGGCATCATGGTATACGACCGAACCACAGGCGTCGAGAGCCACGTAGGTTCTTACCCCTCCCATTGAACCTGAGCCAGCCATGCTAACCCCCCGGCCAGACCATGTGGATGATTCGGCCTTCCGTGATCCGAGAAGTCACCATTGACCTTCCAGAAGTCCTGGTCGAGTCCCTCGGAGTTGGTGCGGAGATGTTAGCTCATTATCTCACTGGCCTCGCCGAGCAGGGTGCCAATGACCCCGGAAACCATCCCCCGCCATTGCCCGTGCTGTGTCGGATATGCGAGCGGCAAATCACCCCTTGGTGGTTTGAGAAGCATACCGAACTCTGCCTGCAGGAACACCGTGCGGAGATGGATGTTCAGATGGCGCAAGAAGCACTTGCCGAGCACCGCAACTCCATCGTCAAGGTGTTAGATGCCCTAGAAGCCCATAGCCGACCGTCAAGAGTCACTTCCGGAGACGCTGCCCAGCCCACGCAGCCACCCGAGTACAAGGGTGTTCTCATACAGCCATCGTCGACGCCCTCGTCCGGGACGCCATCGGGACGCAATTCTCCTGCATCGCCGCCGGCTAGTCGCGAGCGTTCCACTGGATTTGGCCATCATCGAGCGCGATCGTTTGCCGTTAGAAGACCACTATCCCGCATCGTTGAGCTTGTCCTTGATCTGTGCGACACTGCCCTTGAAGTCAACACCCCTGCCATCAAGGAACACACGCGAGTGCAATCAGCATCTGAAATCCGGACCCAATCACCTCAGTCTGAAAATCGGATCTCTCAAGTCTTGCAATGGCAGTCTCCGAGCTCAGGCTCGATAGAGCACGGAGAAGGATTCAGATTGCTCTGCGAGGACACAAACCGACTTGCCAGGGCCAAGATCGATGCCGTGTTTCGCCACAGACGAATTCTGGAATATTCCGAGCGCATCCGCATCGAATTTGACGTCTTGGTCCAGGAATGTATTGAGGCTGCAATGCTCAAGGCTGCTCAAATTGCTGCTGGGGAAGACAGTTCCTCCGAAGACGAACAGCAAGAGGAGGAAGACCGACAAGCTGAAATGGACGACATGCCCTCTGGCGAGGATGGTATTTTTGCCGGATCATTTGATGGCCCCTCTGCCATGGCTCAGGCTCTGCGCAACGCATCTGATCCTTCCCTCCCCGCACGCCTAAGCAGAAGAGAATCATCAGTCGCAGGCTCTACGAGATCCAGTAGCCCACGAACAGGGTCTCAGACGCCTCGCTCGCACGCTGGAGCCATCAATATTGCCACGCAGAATAAGCGTCATTCCATGCATTTCGAGAGCGATGCTGGAGCCGAGAGCGACAGCAGTGTCCGATCATCGATCATGTCTGGACCCAGACGGGCTGATTCACCCTCCTCTGAACTGGGTTTGGGTAGAGTCGCAAGTTCTCGCGAGCGTAAGCGTAAGAGTTTGATACTTCCAAGCGTCTTGTCAAGCCGGCAACACTCTCCTGCCCGCTCCATGGTTCCCCCGTCGTCGCCTTTGAGGATGAACAAACCAAGAATACCCAGTGGACTCGAAGGCCTACAATCCCCCATCACGTCGCCTGTTCTGACGACCACCGAGTTCTCCTCTCCCGCCATGGCACAAATTAATCACCACCGGAGACAGTCGTCTACGGCTGGATCGGATGGCCCGAGGCCAATCTCTCCCCGGCTACTACCTGTCACTCAGCCACAGCCGCGCGCAGTACCGCCATCGATCAAGGACTTCGAGATTATCAAGCCTATCAGCAAGGGCGCGTTTGGTAGCGTCTATTTAGCCAAGAAGAAGACGACGGGAGAGTACTTTGCCATCAAGGTCTTGAAGAAGGCGGACATGGTTGCGAAGAATCAGGTCACAAATGTCAAGGCTGAGCGGGCCATCATGATGTGGCAAGGCGAGAGCGACTTCGTTGCCAAGCTGTATTGGACCTTTTCAAGCAAAGACTACCTGTATCTGGTCATGGAGTATCTCAACGGTGGCGATTGTGCTTCGCTGATCAAGGTTCTGTCTGCGCTCCCCGAGGATTGGGCGAAGAAGTATTTGGCTGAAGTTGTCCTCGGCGTTGAGCATCTTCACAGTCGGGGCATTGTCCATCGTGACCTGAAGCCAGATAATCTTCTTATAGATCAAAAGGGTCATTTGAAGCTGACTGACTTCGGTCTTTCCCGTATGGGCTTAATTGGCCGCCAAAAGCGAGCTCTCAAATCTGCTGAGCCTGCCCCAGACTTGCTGAAGACAGGGCCCTTCCATCGCGCCACTTCAGTTGGGTCATCTCGCTCCGCATCGTTCGACCTAAACCCATCTCCTTCACAGACGCCTAATATGACACCTGCGTTTTCGGGGGAGCTTGTCCAGCCTTCCTACTTTAGTCTGAATCGAGAGAGCTCTCTAACCCGCGACCCGTCTAGAAGAACTTCTGGGAATCGAAGTGACAGTGGGGACAGTGAAGCATTGCAGGCAATGTTCCGCCGCTTCTCTATCGTTGATGACCAGCTCATGCCGGCTCGTACACGTTCGCCGATAGAGGAGGAGTCCTATAGCGACGAGGGTTCTCCGGATCTTTTCCCAATCGCACCAACAACTAGCCAAACCAGTGCTGCACAGAATAATACCCCGCCGCCCACATCGACCATGCCTCCACCTCCTATGGCGCTTTTTGACCCCGAAGATGGCAACCGAAGATTCGTCGGAACACCTGATTATTTGGCACCCGAAACCATCGCTGGCAGTGGTCAGGATGAAGTCAGCGATTGGTGGTCTTTGGGCTGCATTCTCTTTGAATGCTTGTATGGCTACCCGCCCTTCCATGCCGACACGCCCGACGAAGTGTTTCAAAACATCCTCGCTCATCGAATTGACTGGCCCGACGAAGAAGACGACCAGGTTTCCCAAGAAGCAAAGGACCTCATGAACCGTCTCATGTGTGCAGATCCTACAAAGCGCCTTGGTGCCAATGCGGACGATAAATTTGCTAGCGGCGGCGAAGAGATCAGAAGCCACCCTTGGTTTGCCGATGTTAACTGGGAGACTCTTCGCGATGACGAGGCGTCTTTCATCCCAGCACCTGAAAACCCAGAAGACACAGAATACTTTGACGCCAGAGGTGCAGCCATGGCAAACTTTGCACCCGATTTTGAAGACCAGGGGGCTTCTTCCGGAGGTACACCTAGCGCAGACTATCCTGACCGACCCCACGACGCGCTATCCCGGGTCCGTTCTCAAGTCAGTGCCTCATCCATGAAGCGCGGCCTTATACCACTGCACATTCCTGCTCATGTTCGCGAGGGAAGAACCAGGAGGCTTAGTGAACCCATGGCCACCGATGACTTTGGCAATTTCAGTTATAAAAACCTTCCAGTTCTCGAGAAAGCCAACAAGGACGTAATTCAAAAGCTTCGGGCTGAGGCAATGCATTCACAACACAAGTCTTCGGGTTCTGCGCTTCAATCGCCAAGTGTGACCTCTCCGTCCCCGTCATTAGAATCGAGCCCAATGCTCCCTGCTCCACTAAAGCGGACGCTTTCGACAACAAAAGCAACAGGGCGTCCTTCTTCTCCGTCGATAAGTGGCGCGAATGCTTCTCCAAGTCGAGGGTCACAGCCGTCTTCTCCACTCTTGGTACAATTCAGCACAGGACAGCACCACGAGCGGCGGAAGACATCAAGCAGCTCCTCTACACTTTCACAGGCCACAAGCAACCCTTCTACCCTACAATCAGGTCACTTTTTTGAAGCACCCCGTCTGTCGACCGGCTTCAGGCCTTCTTCTGACGCTATATCGCCTATCAAGCTTGTCAAAACCCCTTCGGCCGTGGCGTCCCCGTTCTCTGAGAAGGGTGCTGCAGGACAACGCCAGAGCTCTACTAGTCTGACGGGTGTCCCTTCTCCGCGAGCCCGCTCTCAAACCATGGGCTCGCAAGAAGAGGATGTTGTACGGGATCTTCTCCCAAGTCATCACAAGCGCAGGAGCCAAGTCTTCGACATATCTCCTTCGTCGTCCGACACGGAAGACTCTCGTGCGAAGGCACTTCTACGTGTTCAGCGACGGAGGCAAAGTTCGCGGCGACTCTCTCAAATCAGCCTTGCGGATGGACCAATATTTCGACCGTTGGACGTCTTGGTGTGCGAAGACCATCCTGTCTCTCGACTTGTCATGGAAAAGCTTCTGGAAAAACTGCGCTGCCGCACATTGACAGTCACAAACGGTTCTGAGGCCGTCCGTTACGCTATGGGCGAAGTGAAATTTGATATCATTATGATGGAGTTTAAGCTACCCCAAGTCAACGGAGCGGACGTTGCCCGCATGATACGGGATACAAAGAACGCGAACTCCAACACGCCTATTGTTGCCGTTACCGGCTATCTAAAGGAACTGCAGGCGCCTCACCACTTTGATGCCCTCATCGAGAAGCCGCCAACTATTGCTAAGCTGTCAGACACGCTAGGCAAACTCTGCCAATGGAAAGCTCCTCCCCCGAACTGGACCCCGAGTCAGAGCATGTACCCGTCAATTATGCCGTCCGGACTTCGTCAGGAATCAAGTCGTCAAGAATATAGCCCCTCCTCCAACTCTTCTGGGTTTCCTACCGTGCCTTCTGGTAGCTATCGTGGCTCCAGCCGTGAAGACTCAATTAGCTCGAGTTTCTTTGGCGACAACGAAAGCCGCACAGACGAAACACCTGTCATCATCGCCCGCCACCATGGTGATGAGTGGCGGGAACGAGAATTAGCCCAGGCTATGGGTGGTCTGGGGATAATGGAGGACCCAGTGGGAAATGTCGATGCCAAGAACGTGGTGCATACGCTTCCCGTCCCCGCACCTCATGACCATGAATTCCACGCCTCTGCGCCTGCCGTCATGGAGAATGCCACGGTGCGCAAACAGCGATCCGCAGAGACGGTCGGGGTCAAGCGTCGTCTACTGGAAACACGAAAGCATGAGTCCGCTGAATTGGGTGACGACGAAGATGATGAGCTGGGCAACATTCGCACAAAGAGCCCTAAGTCGCGACCCAAGTCGTCCTCCAAGCTCGGCATCGAGATGATGCGTACGAACAGTAGAGGGAGCGTCATCTCAGTGGACGACATTGCAGATACCACATTAGCCTCGTCACCGCCGCCGGCCATTACTGAAGATCGCGTTGCTGAGGAGAATGAGGGGTTGGCCAGCACACATGACGTTCCCCCAGTCTCGCTCACACCGCCAGAGATCTTCCCACGCGCTCCCGGTACGGCAGTGCAAGACATCGAGATGGTGACGCCCAAAGCGTCCTCAAATAACACGTCCGATTCCGATCCTGACCCCACACCCCGGGTCAGCGTGTCATCTGACGCATAGAACTCTGCTTTCGGCAAATATTAGACTGCACACCTTTCCGTTTTTGTTCTGGCTTTGTGCGCTGCGCTGCATAGGGACGGCTGTGCGTTTTACCATCACTAATCTTTCCACCTTGTCATGCTTTGCTTCGTTGTTCGAATACTTTTGAGCATGGTGTTGGTGGTATTCCTGAAGGTAGTGCACCTAGGAAACCTGGACCCTGGCTCTGTGTTTGGGTTGGCTCCTGGCTGGCGTTTTTGCTTTGTGTTGAATTTTTTTATTTATTTATGGGGTGTGAAATGGCTCTTTCACTTGCGCTTTAGCATCTGCATTTCCGTCTGCATGTCAGTCAGTGTTCAACGAGCATTCTGCTGTTTGCAAGCGTGCATGGTGCGTGGTTGCTTGTGTTGTGAGTTAGATTTTCCATCTTGTCGTTGCTAGTTGGATGGTGTGATATACTTGACTTTTCAACTTCACCGCTTGTTTTCTTTTGTCCGGAAGTTGGTGGATTCATTCGCTTATTTTGTTACATTATACCCAGACGAAGGCCTCATGTCCTGGGTCAGATTGCCACTCACTCACTATTTTCTTACTATCGTTTTATCGGTTGGGTTTGGGATCACCACTCTTTCAATTCGAAATTGACCATATCAATTTGTTATTTTTCTTTCTTTTGTCTGGATGGATGGGCTGGGACTGCATGCATAAAATAGGTGCAATGAGGAGGGGGAGCTTGTATATTTGGATGTGGTACGGGATAGCTCGGGGGTGCTGGGAGAGCCGAACGCAAATGCGTTGTTGAGAAACATCGGAGAGACAGAAAGAAAGAAAGAAAGTAGCAAGATTGAATATACAAGGAGTATTCGCTGAGGCGAAAAAAAAAAATTGAAATCGGCCTTGTACGTGTACGTGTGCGTGATGTTTGCGATGGGGCCCTGCCCTGTGGTGCGAAGATGATCGGTGATGTGATATGTAATTGTAAATTAGAATGTCTCTTTGCTGAGTCTGCGAGGCGCAGGTATCTCGTTTTCTAGAGAAACGGCAGGAAAATGGATTTGCTTTGAAGACGTATATGTTTTCATTGATTCAATCTTTGTCGCAACTCTGTACATTAACGTTGAATATGGCAAACAGTGATATGCACCCCCAAGTATCCACAGGCACCCAGACACACATATTTTCCCCTAAAGCCCCAGCCTAAAGGTAGCCACCTCAAAAGCCCTCAGTTCAATCCTTACCCCCTCACCACCGCCCTCCAGCCCTACATCCTCGACCTTCACCATTGCTGAACTCAGTTCCTCAAGTTCATCCTCCAACGCATTGACCTTCCACACAGACTTGACCTTCAGCCCGCCCCAAGCCAACACGCCCTTTGACTTTCCGCCCAGCGCATCATACACCCTACAAATTACGCTCCTGCCTTTCTTCGCAGGCAACTCGCCACGCGACACATCTTCGTCGTCTTCACCTCGCTTGACGGTATCGAGGATGAGATTCGGTGCGCCGAGAATACGGAGAGAGGTCAGGAGGGAAGGGGACGAAGTAGACGGAACTTCTGAGGGGATCCATTGATATTCCAAGGCCGTGGGTGTCCAGCGGTATTCAATTTTCGGAGGTAGCCTGGGTGCCGGTTGTGGTAGTTGTGGTTTTGTATCGGATTTGTGGCCCACGATACGAAGTGGGTTGTTGAATTCAAACGCCTTTCGTATCGTCTTCTCATCCAACAGCCCTTTGTGTGGGAAGATTGCGTAGCGGACCCTGTGTCGTCCCATATCCGCATGTCCATCTGGCGCCTTGGGGGCTCGCAGCACGCTTAGTCGCATTACGTTTCCAGCGACGGCGAAGCCGTACTTGCTGTCGTTGAGAATGGAGACACCATATGTGGCTTCAGACAGATCGGCCCACTTGTGACAGCATACTTCGAACTTCGCCATGTCCCACGAAGTGTTATAGTGCGTTGGGCGTCGGACGATGCCAAATTGCGTCTCATAGGAAGCTTCAGTGTTGACAATATCGACGGGGAACTCGACCTTGAGGAATTTCATGGTCTCGCGCCATTCCACTTCCGCCTCAATTTCGATGGCCGAGGGGGCGTTGCCAATGACGGCGGGCAGAGAGATAGTGGTCTTGATCCACGACTTGTCCGAGATCTTAGTTTCGATGGCGAGTGAGACACGATGGGGACTGTCTTCGGAGATGCTGACTTTGGAAGCTTGTAGCTCCTCTCGCGATGCGAGGTGGTACACTTCCACATCCCAAGCTTGCCAGTAGAGAGGCTTGTCATCGAAGACGACAATTTGTACGGCTTTCTTGCCCTTGGGAATAACCTCCCGCTCGGCAGAGATATCGTAGAGTGAGGTAATGACACCATCAGATACCTCCACAACATACTGTGCGTTGCGGAGCTCGTACACATTGGGCCGGATTTCTTTGATGGAGGCAATGGTTGCAGAGTATGGAGAGGCAAGCGGCCGAATATCCATGACACCGGGGCCAGTGCTGTGGGCTAAGCCATAGGTTGGAAGGTTAGCAATAGCAGGCAGCTTGACGAGCTCGGATCGGCCCCAGGGTAGCGTGTTTAGTGCAGCGAGTTTGCTGTCGGCCTTCGGCATTGTGTCGAACCCGAGTTCAGAGAGGGCGTCGCAGAGCAGCTTCTCTCCTGTGGTGAACACCTTTTCGTAGATCTGACGATAGTTAGCAGGATTGAAAAAGAAGAGTAGAGTATCGTTACCTGGTCTGAGTCATCATAGCACATCTCAATAGAGCTGCCAGGCAGACAGTCATGGAACTGACAGAGCAGGACGTTCTCCCACATATCATCGATGTCCTTTGTGGGGTATTTGTACGAGCTCTTCTCCCCAAAGTCCCCTTTGGTCGTAGCTAGAGTCGCCAGATACTCAATATCCCGTAGTAGAGTCTCTGCCTTTCTGTTGTTGCGCTTGTTGTTTGCCTGTGTCGTATAGGTTCCTCTGTGGAGCTCAAAGTAAAGCTCGCCGTACCAAGTCACAAGCTCGGTACCATTCTCGACCTTCTTCTCCAATCGATCGAAGAAGTCGTCGGCCGAGTCGCCCAGTTTGAGGCGAGGCAGGAGGCCGGTTTGGTCACTAATCCCGCGGCAACGTCGGAGCTTCTCAAGGTGTTGCCAAGTTGGGCCGCCTCCTCCGTCTCCCTTTCCAAAGACTAGAAGCGATGTGTGGTCCTGGTCTAGCGACTTGTGCTGCGACACACTTCTCTTCACATCCCCAAAGTTTGCTTCCGCCGTATAGGTTTCTGAGGGCGGCATGTGGCATATGACCTGACTGTTGTCGAGCGCTACCCAGTTGAATGTGGTATGCGGAAAGTTGTTGATGTTATTCCAGCTCAGCTTCTGGGTCAAGAATCGCGTCATGCCAGCGAGTCGGCAGATCTGAGGCAGCTGGGTCGAGTAGCCAAACGTGTCGGGTAGCCAGAACGTCCGGCAGCGCTGTCCGAAGCGGCTCTCGAAGTAACGTTGCCCATACACAAATTGCCTGATCAACGACTCTCCGCTAGGAAGATTGGTATCGTGCTCCACCCAGCTGCCTCCGATGGGTTGGAACGTGCCCTCCTTGACCTTCTTCTTGACACGGTCAAAGGTTGAAGGGTAGTACTGCTCCAGCCACTTGTACTGCTGCGCCTGTGAGCAGCAGAATCGGAGTTCGGGGTATCGATCGATGAGGTCGCACTGGTTCGACCAGGAACGCGCAACCTTTCGCTTGGTCTCTGCGAATGGCCATAGCCAGCAGGTATCGATGTGGCAGTATCCAATGCCCGTCACAATGGCCTCCTTGTCGCTGTCGTAGACCTTGTGTGTGTTGACGTCGCCGAGGTACTCACGCGCAATCTTCCGACACTGGGAGATGGCCTTGTTGCTTCCATTGCCAGCAATGAAAGTGTCCATGATGCGGTTGGCGATTTGTTGTGCCTGGTGGGCTTCCAGCGAGTCTTCCGGGAACTCGCGCGAAGCATCTACCCCTCCATTAGCCATTGTTTGCATTCCGGCCAACCTTGAACCTACCCCCAATCTCCCAGAAGTCAAAGTACAGCCCTCGGGCCTCCAGATTCACAGCCACGATGTCGGCGGTATGCAGTTGAAAGTACCGATTCGGGTCGGGAGGCTGAATCGAATCGCCGCCCGCAGCATTCCCGAACATGCCATTGCACGCCATCTCGACGTAGAACACATGCTCATGTCCGTCCCTAAATGCCTTGGGCAGAATCCACTCTGTCCGCTCGCCTCCACCGGTCAGCCCATGCACGACATCTCCCTTCTCGGTCCAAATCATGCCCTCGTTGTTCGCGTCCCACACAAACTCGAGATGCTCCTTGTCGCACATGTCCTTAGGAACGGTGAGTTGGACTTTGAACCAGTGGGTGGACCAGCTGGGGCCGAACGACTCGCCGACCTTAGTGGGCTTGAATTTGTGGGATGTGGCGTCCTTGAAAGTCGGACGGGTAAGGTCTGGGGGAGAGTATACAGAGAGTTTGACCCAGTCGGAGCCATTGGCGCGGGCATCGGTGAGCTTGCTGTGGCGTGTCAGAATGCGATGTCGGACGAATTGGTGAACAGAGCAAAACAGGAAGTTGGGAGAAAGGGAGCATTGATGAGGAAACGTACGGCAGAAGCCCTTGCTCGCGGTACTGTCCGCCATCTGTGAATTGGCGCAGGCGACTCTGATAGATGCTGTGAATCTGCTTGCCCACAGGGCCAGCTGCGAGACGCGCGTAGTCTTTGGAGACAGGCATGGTGCGGTTGGATTCGCCGCCCATAGCGATGAGGGAAGTGATGAAGGAGGCGGAGGAGGCGGATGGAAAGATGGATGCGGTGTGGACAATGCTTGGTACAGATGGGTGGGTGTGATGCTGGGGTGTGATGCATGTACTTTGCAATCGTGCCTTGCATGAGAGCTCCAGTTTCCCCGCATCTTGGCGCTGGTTGGCCCAAGCTCCCGTTTGGAGGTGAGCGCAGCCGGCCCAGACTTCCACACCAAACACTCACACTCACTATCATTGCCAACACTGGTGTATCCTCAGAGTGGCCATTCATCGAGCACCTCTAAACCTTAATCGAAGCTGTGGAACCGAACGACGAGCCTACCAACAGCACAAACATGCATCATCACATTACATCGATTCTAGGCTCAGACTAGTGGAATAGTTACTATCAACTCCATTCCGGGGTACCCGAATAACCTCGCATCCAGCATTTCTCATAAGCACCAGATTCGAAAATTCAATCATCACCCTTCACCGTACCTGCAATGGCTCCGATTTCTACCAGCAGCGCTTCTCTTTTCCATTCACCCAACTTGTGCAGTATCCCTCCAGTTCCGTACTGGAGCATTATTTTGCCTTTTCCTTGTCTCCCTCTCTTTTATGGCAATTGCCCAAATGAATGCGAATCCGATGTCAAAAACTTTACTAAGAGGGGCATTTGCATGTGCTAGACCACAGGTGAAGAACCACCGATGAAGAACCATTCTGGATTCATCTACCGAAAAGGGTAATTATGTTCAGCCATGGAATCATGCACGCCTTCCCTCGCACCTGGAAATCGCCACGGAAAATGATAGCCGCAAGAACCCAAATACTTAAGGGAACAGTTTGAATTTATGAAGCAGTCATTCTCAATTCCTACATTATATTTTCTAACTGACCTCGTCTGCCTCCTTCATCCCTTCTTCATTATCCAAGTGCCCAACCTCCTTCCGCCCACCCATCTCCATTCCACAAATCTTCTCCACTACTATGCCCCTCACAAACAAACTGATAACCATAACCGGCTCTGCATCTGGCATTGGACTCTCTACCGCACGTCTCCTCGCCCGCCGCGGCGCCTTCCTCTCCCTCGCCGATTATAATGTCGCCAATCTTCGCACCGCACACGAAGAACTTGTCTCCCTCTCTTCCCCGGAAAAGGTCCTGTCTACTCCCCTCGATATCCGCTCCAGCTCCTCCGTAACATCATGGGTCCAAAACACAACGAAGCATTTCGGGAAAACACTAGACGGTTGTGCAAATATCGCTGGGTTCCATCCTATCTGGACGCCAAAGAATATCGAACATGTGACCGATGAGGAGTTTAGCGAGGTGATGAACATCAACACGCTCGGTCTCTTCCACTGCCTTCGCGCACAACTTTCTTCTGGCATCCTGTCCACGCCCTCCTCCATCGTAAATGTAGGCTCCGTCTCAGGTCTAATCGGGTTCGCGGGAGACGCCGCATATGTAGCGTCCAAGCACGCCGCGCATGGCCTGACAAAATGCGCAGCGAAAGAGGCAGGCCCCAGGGGTGTAAGGGTTAATGTTGTGGCTCCAGGACAAACGGATACGCCGATGGTGAGGGCGATGCAGGAGGCGAATGGGACGTTTCCTACGCCGGCGGTGAGTCTAGCGAGGGATGGAAAGCCGGAGGAGATCGCCGAGTGTATTGTTTGGTTGCTTGGGGAGGAGAGCAGTTATGTAACGGGGAGTGTGTACCGTGTGGATGGGGGTATGTTGGACTGAGTGTGAGCCGGGCGTGCGCATGTGCCCTTGCGAGGGCCGCGCATCTAGGACCGATAGACAAGTGTGCGACCTGGGATTTTGAACTCTGCATCATTCTGCGGATGAGGAGTTTTGGTACCCTCAGCTTTGTTAGGGCACTACAGGGCTTGATGACTTGCTCCGATCCGTATTCTAGCTCTTCGCATCCCTCTCTCCCTCGTTTCTCTCTTCGAAACCACGCCATTTCTTCCTCTTCCTCTGCATCTCGCCCACGTCTTTCCAACTACTACCTCAAGTCTTTTGCTTTTTCCACGTGCAATTTATTCACCCTAACCTCCCTTTTCTCCGCGCGCACAGTGGGCTTCGCAGTGCGCGTCTCATCAGTGCGCAGCGGTAGTAGATTTCGAGTGCGACTGAATATTTATATTTTTCATTCAGATCCGATTTCCATCAACATCACTATCGCAGACGATGGTGTAACAGGTAGGGGGGAAAAAACAGTCACATTTACCAGCGGTTCTTCGATGTTTTCAATAATTGAGCTGTCAGTCTGTGACGGAGTTTCTATTCAATTGCCATCACTGGTTCTCTGCAGCACACACGCGGGTGAACAACGACACTCCATCGAAGAAGATGTGCAGAGGAGTTAGCTTCTGACTACTATCAAAAGTTCGTTCTAGACTGTTAACTCTCAACTGGCCACTTTCGATGCAATTCGACACAATCACCAGCCACGCACTCAATTGTTACTAGAGGAATGTGCTACACACGTAGTTATCCATAACAGAACAAGGCAAGAGACAGAGTTTTGGCACCTTTTCATTCTATGTACCCATAATGTGTGATGTCAAGAAAGCATGATTCAATGCGAAGAACGCCCGACATGCTCCACACACGATTCCAACTCAGCTCTCCGTAATTCCATCAGTTGTCGCTTGCTCAACTAACTCAGTCATGCCTCAAACTATCCCAACTCAATTGCTCTATGCTGTATTCAAAAAGTGGTACTATATACAACAAACGCCTAGTGAATGCGGTCCAACCTCGCACGGTTCATAGCGATCTGATCATCAACCTAGAGGATATAATGTTAGCACATGTTACAAATAGAAAAGTGAGCATGACACATTGCGTGGCGGAGAATAGAGTGTACAAAGAGACACGGTAGCACAAACCTTATCAGTCTTCGCATCAATGCGGGCAAGATGCTTGTTCTGCGTCTCAACCTCTTGGCCCATAGCACGACCAAGGGTGTTCAAACGCTTCGCAGCGCCGTGTAGAGCGTCAAGGTTAGAATCGATCTCATTCTCCATCTCATCGTCCTCAGAGTCGGCTTCAAACTGATACTTGGCTCTATCGGCGAGCGTGGACTTCTTCGCGGGTCCACCGGTGCCTTTAAGATCTCGGTTAATAGCGTCGCTACGCGCCGAGGATTCCCAAGCAGCCTTCCGTGTGGCGTCGCGGGCTTCACGGTCGGCGCGGTGTGTTTCCATGATCTTAGCGTCGCGCTCTTCGCGACGGGATTGCGAAGTGAAGGGATTGGAGACGTGCCTGTTCGGAGTTCGTTAGGCTAGGATGCAGACAAGAAACTGGAGCTTCCTTACACAGCAAACATAGACTTGTTAAGAGTCTTGAGTTCCCGAGCTTTCTCCTCCGCAATGCGGTTCTGTGAAGACGCAAGATCCAAGTTCTTCTCTGTGTTCTGTGCAAGGGATTAGTTCAGTTTTGGGAGCATCTGATTTATTCAAGTGGAACAATCTTACGTGGATTCTTTCTCCCTGAGCTCCGAGGCTATATCACATGTTAGTCTATATTACTTATGAACAAGGGGGGGGGGGGGGGGGGGGGGGGGGGGGGGGCGGTGGGTGCAACTAGAGCGTGGGCGGAGAAGGAACAGGAAAAAATAGCAAAGAAGAACGTGTGCGGAGCGGGGGGGGGGGGGGGGGGGGGGGGGAGCATACCGGGCAAGCGTGTCGCGACCCGTTTCCTCTGCTTGCTGCGCTAGTCGGAGTGCATTCCGGGTCGAGGAGACATCCTTTTGCTTCATGAACTTAATCTCGTTCTTGGTAGCGTTGATATCTTCCTCCTCTTGTTCTTCGGCCGTCAACTGGCGATCTTCGTATGCGCCATATCCACCTGCTGCAGGGGCAGATCCATAAGCACCAGACTGTCCATATGCGCCGCTCTGGCCGTATCCGCCTCCTGGTGCTCCGCCGGGAGGTGCTGCCTGCGCGCGTTCTTGGTATCGTTTGGGAGCAGCCCCGAACAATTGGTCTCTGCCAGCATCGGTGCTCACGGTGTCGTCGGAAGTGCTACGTCCAAGGCCTGCGAAAGTCGGATTAGCGATTGAGTAATACCACACAACGTATACTTGACATACCACCATATCCTCCAGGCCTTGTCTGTGCTGGAGCAGCACCACCGCCTCCATATCTGTCCGCTCCATAGCCGCCTCCACCTCCGTAGCTGCCGCCCTGGGCACCGTAACCACCGCTGGCTGCACCATAGCTCTGGCCCTGCCCGGTCACAGCGGGGCTCTTTTCACGCCGGTACTGGTCCTGTGGTCCGCCTGAGTAGGCTGGGGGCGGGTTGGCGTAGGGATCGCTGCCCGCCGGGGGAGCAGCGTAGGGGTTTGCCGCTGCCGGAGATGCTTTGTCCTTTTTGCGGGAGCCGAAAAGAGCAGAGCGTGTGGAGTCTTCGTCGTCTTTCTTCTTGAGGAAGCCCATGTTGGCGGTTCTGCGCGGTTGTTAGCAGGGGTCGGGGGTGCGAGGTTGCGGAGTGGCTTAGCGGGGTACCTGAGAGACTGAATATATGTGTGTGTGGGTGGGTGAGTGGTCGGAGAGTGTTGGTGATGCCAAAAGCAAAGCAAGTTATTGTATACGTGGACTTGAGTGAGGACCAGAGGAGTTGAAAGGTCTTGGGGTTGTTGGTGAGCGTTTGAGGGAGAAATACCGCTGACGCTGGACGTTTCGGAGCTGAAAGTGTCGTGGAATCGTGGCTGAGCGTCCCTCCGCCGCCACAGCTTGGCATCACATTGAAAGGTCCGTCAAGCACAGCTCCTGAAATGGATTGACAACAGATGGGTATTCTTTGATAATTGCAAACTCAATTCATATTATCCTTCGTTGACGAATATAAATAATTAGTATGCAGAGAGCGAAGATGGAGGAAGACTTCCCATTACAGAATATGGTGGCTGCATGCAGAATCAGCGAAATTCAATGGCTTAGAGGAACGAAACTTGGACATAATTGCAGACGCTAGATATGTTCAATTGGGTATCAAATATGCGAAGATTGTGAATGAATCTATCCAGTCAGACTTCAAAGTGAGATCTCCTCAAACTTAAACTATTCCTCCCGACATCTGAAGGTTGTTCCACGCTTTCTTCGTCCACACGCCATCATCGTCCAAACCTAGCTCTTCGTCCGAAGGTAAGGCGTCGTGCTCTTCCTTTGTCCAGATCTCCGTTCCCTCAACCACAGGAAACGAAGTCAGCACCCTGGTAATATCTCCCCACCACACTTCCCCAAATCGTTGGTACCAGTCGACAGTACTTTTCAGTCCGTCATCGAAGCTGGTCTTGGGCTCCCAACCCAATGCGGCAAGCTTCGAGCCATCAGTGGCATATCTTTGATCGTTGAACGGCCGGTCCTCGGTGCACTGAATGCAATTCTGTAGTTCCTCTGGCGTTCCGTGTGGAATTTTGAAAAGGTCTAGGAGTTTGTGGCAAATGTCCATGTTTGATATCTCGTCTTTAGATGCAATGTTGTAAATCTGGCCAATGACGCCTTTGTGCAAGATAGTGTCAAGCGCATCCACGATATCTCCTGCATAGACATATCGACGGGTGGGCGAGCCGTCTCCATGAACTAAGAGCTTCCTCCGTCGCTGTAATAGCATAATAAATTTAGGAATGATTTCTATCTGGAGTCAGAAATGGTTGATACGTGTGGGAAGTATATTCGTCGTACTCTCTGGAAATTGATGCGGTCCATACACATTGTTACTCCTGACCGTGATAAGGGGCAACTTGAAGCTGTTCCGATATGCGCTGACCATCATCTCCGCAGCTGCCTTACTCGCCGAATATGGGTTCGTAGGAGCAAGTATGCTCGTCTCACTAAGATCAGCAGCCCCAATTGGCACATCTCCATATACCTCATCCGTGGAGATGTGTATAAACCTATTTACGCCATGTTCCCTTGCTCTCTCCAAGAGAACATGTGTCCCGTACACGTTTGTGGTCGTGAACTGGTATGAATTGCCGAAACTGAGGTCAACATGGGATTGCGCTGCGAAGTGGAAGATGGTGTCGATCTTGTGCTTGCGTAGACACTTCTTCACGTCCGAGGGCGACGTAATGTCTCCTTGCTCGAAGGTGAAGTTGGGCCGACCATCGAGGATGCGTGTGTTGTTGAGACTTGCGCAATAATCGAGCTTATCGAAGGAGACGATGTTATAGTGGTCGGGGTACGTGAGGGTTAAGTGGCGGACGAACCAGCAGGCTCTAGTGGTGTGTCAGTCCATGTTCATTTCTCTAGATCAGCGGTACCACCATTGACGGTTCCTCCAATTCTGAGCACGAAGACGTACATGAATCCTGCCCCTCCAGTGACGAGGATGTTCCTTGCGTCGAGTAGAGGCTCGAATCGTGTGCTACCTGTGAGTATAGGTGCTTGTTTCCAGAGGTCGGCTGTAACGTATGATCTAGGATTCAAAATGGTGGAATTTCTGCGATCTGTCCCGCCCTCTTAGTATTGGCCACGGAATGGAGGGGTCGTTGAGCGGCCGTACGTTTGATATGATTGGTGCCATTCGGCAGGAATTCAGAGCCATCAACAGCGGACATACTAATATCAACCACTAGTGCAGAGGAATCATGAGAGCGGCGTGAAGAGGCAGTTTCGCGCGCATCTCATGGCGATTACGGACATAATATGCTGGCTCGCGGATGAGCAACAGGGGTGTGGACGCTAACAACAAGAACAGTAAGCCTTCCGACTACAAGACTTGCGGGACACCTCGAACTTTTCCGTGAATCATTACAGAGGTTATTTCTTCTCTCAACCTGTGCATCTCTCAATCTAATACAGTCTGATCTCAATTATGCTAGCTTATGCTTCGTTTTCAACTCGTTCTTCAAGATCCTTCTTTCAAAATGTTTATTTCTTAGTTTAGACTGTACACCTTTCTATGTATAAGCGTTGATCTGATCCTCAGTCTAGATTTTTCCAAACTTCTTGGGAAGATCCTCTTTAGCCTTTTGAAACTCTCGTTATTTTCTAGCATCCCAGCGAGCTTCTTTCCGATCTTCACTCAGATAGGAGAAGATGTCTCAAGTCGATGATTCAGATTTATCCGATCGTCCGAGCCAGTACCCCAAAGATAGTGAGGGTGCACGTTTTACATTTGGTCGTCTCGAAATATCTTCAGATGCCGTTGTTTTGGTTCAAAGAGGCGCCTGACCAGAGGTTTCCAGATTGGCAAGGGGAAGCAGACAAACCGCGTCTTCCTCCACCGCGCTTGGTTGATGAAGATGAACAACTGTACTTGTACTATCGGTGGGCTATTGAAGTGGCTTGAAGAGTGAAGAACGGCGACCGAAGCTTTCAGCTATGTGTCATGAGAAAGTAGCAGAGAGGTCTAAAGCAAGAGGCGTTTCATGAGAGAATAGGCACGCGCGAAGAGAGCAAAGAAATAGAGGAGTGGCGCTACCCCGTATTAGGTGAGAGGGTGAGGGAGGCGCATTCTGGCGTGTCTTGTGTAAGAAATGTGAGCGGTGCGATGGTGCCCGATCACTTCTGTTGACTTGAGGTGACTCGATGTCCTTTCCTATATCGAATTAGTGCGCCGTGATCCCACATGACCCACCAAACAACCCGTGCGGGCTAACTGACTGAACGATATCTCTATTGCAACCGTCTAATGCTACAGACTTATCTCACTTGAGTGGTTACTCGTGATCTTCCCCTTGGTCCCTAGATCGTTCATCTGCACCAACACTTCCTCATCATTATCCCCATGTTGCACCTCAAACGTCTTAGTGTAGTTTATCACACTCGCATTCCCTGTCCCGTCCTTCTTTTTCCCAGCCTGGCTGGAATAACCACTTTTTCCTATATCCTGACTTCTGTTTCCATATTTTGCGTTGTATGAGGTGTTCAAGGTAGTGCCGAGAACCTTGGGGAAGAGATGCACAAGGATTACGCGCATGGCGGGCATGCAAGCGCACATGATGCCGACATTGAGCTCAATTGTGGACCAGTTGCTAACGTCCCATTGGTCCCAGGTAGGGTTGTGCGAGGTTGCGAAGGTGACAAGGGATTGGAGGCGGAGGATGGACACGACTGTTACACTAAGGAGTAATCACATCAGTGTTCTGTAGTGGGCAGAAAGCGGGAGTGACGCCTACAAGGTACCAACGAAGAACATCATTGCCACGCCGATCTTCTTCTTCCATGCCAATTTGAGGTGGACGAGCTGGGACAGAGGAATGGCCAGCATCCAAATATCCAATGCTGGAAAAAGTTAGCGCTATCAACGTTTCTTTTGAGGACGGGCATATTACCAATGCTGATCGCAGCGTTGGCCCAGCCCAGCGCATTGATGTTGATGCATTTGCCTTCGTGTTCCCCATCCCACTTATTCCAATAATGGCTTACGGGTCGACACTGGAAGATAGCAACAATAACAAACGTTACACCATAAGCCACATTGAATGCGATCGTGCTCCAGATGATCCTCCTAACATTTCTTGCTGGAAAGATGCGTTGATAAAAAAATAGTAGCGAAAGCTTTAACATTGCAAGATCAGCGAAGTAGTTGATCTCCATGATATAGAAGAAGCGGACAAAACGAGTGATTTCGTCGAATGGAAGTGTCCATGTGTCCAAGCCGAGCCCGTTCCTGAATGCGCCTCGATCGATGATGATGGTGTTTGGCGTTCCGCAAACGAGAGTGATGACGATGAAGTAGTCATCCCAGCCAAGTTCAGCCCGAGAGACTATCACCTTGTAGCCAATTCTTATGATCACAAAAGCTGCAGATATGACCCCAAGGGTGATATTGACAATGCGACCGAGTTTGACTTTGCTCCTAATGGGAGCACCACATGTTGTCATAGTGGTGTTCTTTGTGGCTGCAGAATACATCAATTGGAATTCACATCATTATATCGAATGGCGATGACTGACTCAGAGCCTGCTTGACGGTACAGGTTCGAAGGACACATGCCTCTACACTGCTCTGCAGCGGACCGTTTGTACAAATACAAGTCTGGTTGGTGAGCGCACATGGCGATTCCCCAACCGCAGTTATAAGACATGACAACTGAATAGTTCTGTTAGCATTGCCAAAAGCAATTGTCATGGGGGGACGTACCGCGCACGGAGGGAGTGTTGCGATGGATGCTGCGAGGGATGCTTGGGCAAATCTGAACTGAAGGAGCGCCAGGACCAGGAACAGCAGTTTGGTGGAAGATTTCATTCTGTCATTGAGGAGCCAGATCCCAGAACTCGACGAGAGGAGCAAGAGAATTAAAAAGAACGAGCAGAAACTGAGAAGGAAATGAGGTTTGTCGAGCTTGCAGGGAGGCTCATAGGCTGAATTGACAGTCCCCTACTTTGCTCGCTACCCTTGCAACGTAACGGGCGCTGAAGGTCATCGTAATGCTTTAAGTCGATTAGTGCAAGCACAGGCTTGTGAAACTTAGCGCTGATGTGCAGCCCAGCACGACGAATGATCCGCCCAGGGTCTAAAAGTGGATCAGAAAGTCCTGGTTCGTCGACTCAACGCTACCCGAGTCTCGGCCCGAGTGCCGCCATGGGACCGCTCCAGGGTTACTTTGGCGGTTTCCTATCGAGTCGCAATATATTTGCGGATAATTAATGCAGCCCAGGAGGCGATAACAACGCTGACAGAAGGGATGCTGTGAAAATTCAGAGCTTGCCACAAACTCGGTGTCTCAATATGTGGGGCAATAGATGAGCCGCGGAGCGTTAGGGCCGGCGAAGCTCCCTCTTTGGAGGAACACGAAGGGCACACGCGACTTTGCCGTGTGGGCGTTCGCATTACGCGAAAACGATACGGATAACTGCCAGTTGCAGGTAGGGTGCCGGATGGTGACTTGCGGCGACGGCCCTGCGGTGGAGTGACGGGGTGACAGGTCCCCAAAAGGTAGTTAGGGGACGCCACACTATGAGGTCGTCATGAGCGCAAGGAGCAAACGCCGGTACCTGAGTCGAAAGCACGCGTCGGCACTGAGATCTGGCATTTGCCATGCACAGCCATGGGTGTTCTCCACATGGTTGCGCGTAGGGCGAAGGGAGTCGTGTTCGAGGATGGAATATACTTTGACAGGGCTGCACGTGAAACGGGCACTAAGCGAGCGCCTCCAGGGTTTGTGTCGGATTTGCACTCAGAGCCGGCTCCGAGGCTCCTGCATCTTGAACGATCTACGTCTCTCAACCTCGCCAGCGATCGGCACCGAACGGCTTAATCGACTTTGGGGGGGCCGGAACAATTTTTCGCAAGCCATTTCCACTTCTAGAAGCTTTCGTGTCGAATGGCATCCATCGCAACTCATCCAGAACGGCCCGCAAAAAGAAAAGAAGTTGGCGAGTAGGGCCTCTCTAGCTTCCTAATTTGGTGTCCTAGTCGCACACTGTGGAGCTCGCCTACGATGCTAAGGAGGGCTGGGAATTATCCGCCACTCTCTTGGAATTGGCGCCTCTTGGAACTGAATCAGTATTTTGATATAGCATGAAACTTTTGATTGCTACAGAGTTTAGCAAGCAGACATCCGATTTGCGAGCATAGGGATCCCAGATGTTGGCCCGCAGCCAACTGCTCCGCGACGTTGGAGAGATCTACTGTCCCAAACATGTTCTCGTGGCTCCCCTCAAGTATCACAGGAGAGCATGGATCGCCATGTCATTTAAACGTTCCCAAACGGACACCAGATGGGAGAGCCTGGATTTTGGGTTGCGGGACGAATAATACCTACAGGAGCGCCGTTCCGCAACCTTAATCCAAATCAGACTAACATCCGATACTGTTTCCTCGAGTTAGCTGCCACGAAACTACCCAGAACCTGCTTCCGGCGGCACTCATCCAAGTAACTTCCCATGTCTGCAGGTCTACCCAAATACCGGTATCCGTGGAAATAACCCACTATTACTGCATCCCAAGCATCTGTCACACCCAATACCCTTATATCCAACAGTTTGTGCATCAGGGCGCTACACCACAGAAGGAGCTTCCTCCGTTGTCACTGTCGGCATTAGGTTCTTCGCCGACTTAATTAATACTTGAGTGGTAAACGTTGTGAACTCAAATCTACATCCGTCCGTATTCAGACACCTTTCTATGGCTTTGAATGGCAGTTGTTCAATAATTTTAGATTGCCGACTTCGGAGCTTCCGTTGAACGTACTCTTTCTCGATGGGACGTTCAGCGATCAGCGATCAGCGATCTACAGCATCAGGATGCGAGATAGAGCACACGATCTCTTTTCGTAGATACATTGCATTCAGCCCTACGCGCGTCCGTTCAAGGATTACCACAACCCTGCTCGATATCCCGAATGGAGTATATGCCCAAGATGGCATTCAAAACTTATCAGCCAGCTCCTTTGTTGTGCAACTAGCTTTGGACTTCGCGATAATTTGCAGGCGCTCATCTAAAGTTAAATTAGATCGTCCTGCTGCGTTCCACTGATTTCTGAAAATGCGCGATGTCGTTGTGGCATGGTGTAGAGTTGCTGGAAAATAGGTGTTGTTGTATTGACGCGTTGGCGCGTGCTTCGAGAACCAAACTTTTAACACGTGACTGTAGCAATTAGAGCAGTGAGAACTAATTAGGGGAAGAGGATACACAGGCGGAATAATCTTCGCACGCTAACGAGCTTGAGAATCTTGGCGCTGGCACTATTATATTATAGGGAGCACAAGTGTGCAAAAGATATACACCGGCGAGGGCTAGACGGAGGAGAGAAGGCGTTAGGGAAAGAGCACCCGGATAAGCTGGCTAGCGTGAGAACCTGGCGTCGGTGCTGCAGTATCAGGGGAAGTACGAGGTAGCAGAGGAGATGAATTGGCGAGCGCTGGATGGATATGAGAAGGCGCTAAGAAAAGAGCACAACAGCACGCTAATCAGCGTATATTGTCTAGCTTTCCTTCCATCCACAACGATGGCAAATCGTAATTATATGCCAAGACTGCGTCGGCCTTGTTCAGCTGGCCATGTCCGTTCCCAGCTCCCTATGACGATGTTTCTGAAAACACCATATTTCATGATATCACATGTATTTGAATTGGCTCCGTATCTGACGATTCGTCGAGAACATGCTCCCAATGGCAAGGTTTCCGGCCGTTTCTTAGTATTCGATCTTGGAGCCAATGCATAGCCTCAGCTGCCGCACCTGGTGCCGACCACTTCATCAAGATACCTCGCGAACCAGAAACTGGACCGAGCAACTTCAGACGCCCAGATGCTCCTAAATCAAACTCTGTGCCTTCTTCCAGACCTGAGATATGCCAGTGGCTTCCACTGCAGCGCAACGACTTTGGCACGCGAGCTTCGTTATTGATAAACATTGCTGTTTCAAGTAGGCTCAGTTGGCGCTTCTCACTTCGATGCATCTCCCTTTGTTGCGTGCAAGTGCGCAGATGCTCACCGTCGGAGGGACATTTGCATGAAAGGTTTTTGCAACCGAAGTTCGTTGACAAGTGTCGTCTAGTTGACTTCACAACAAGGCATCGCTCAGTTACCGCAGCAAACGTGCAGGAATCGATCGTATCTAAAAGAAGTCCAGACCATTGGGAGGAGCCAAGGGGAAACGTGACAGTCTATAACCTGTAAGGTGTTGGTGACCAGAAAGCGTGAAGGCAGAAGTCGGGGTCTATGCCCGTGTCAAGTAAAGCTTAGAGGGACTCAGCTATAGCATGTCCAAGGCAGTCTCTCGGGTCCAAACGAGAAAAGTAGAGACGCTCAAAGGCGCGAATGTCTTGGTCGTTTAGAGCTCTGAAATATAGTTCCTGGGCTTCTGGATGATCCCAATTCAACCCAATTGTCTCAAGATAGTTCCGTACAGTCATAGAAGCGAGTATCCAAGCAAGCCTTCGTCTCCTTGCATTTCTTGAACATGCACTAATCTCAACAGCTAATTGGTCAGCCACGAGGCAATTGCTTTCACCTAGTTTTCCTCTCTAAATAGGGTACTTGTTAATAGGTGAATGCGGGGCTTATGTTTCTCAAGGTAAAAGAGAATTATCTTGTTGTTGTTGTTGGGGGCAACTACCATTTTTCTCTAGTATATCAACAATCCTGCCTTCCTATTTTCTTTTCTTGCTTAGCTCATCACACATTTCTCTTGCGTACGTATTGTTTTGTCCATTTTCTATTGTTGTTGGTTTAGTATTGTTGACCTGTATTATAGCTTTACAAACACACACACACACACATGCCGCTTCGCGCGCCCCCTTGGGCTTCTACCTTGGCCTTTTAGGTTATTTGTCTTTGGTACTGCCGCGCGTTCGCGCGTGGCACAGCTGTACAATACAGTTTTAAGCGTCTAGGCTTGAAGAAGTGCAGCCCACAAGCGCTTTTCTAATATGTATAGAAAGTGTAGTGTAGTTGTTTGGCAGGGCGCGCAGGAGCTCTATTTAGTTCCACGTCAACAAGCCTTAACTAGCTGTCAAAGTTGCCATCACAAAACTCAAATCGTGCAGTATCACCCAGTCAACGTACCCTTTGACAGCTCTTCTTCTTGCCATGGCGAATAAGCAACACCAGATTTTGCGCCAGCAGCTTTTGGCCATAGATCTGACTGTATAGCAGCAGGCATAGGCAGCAGACTAGTGTCTTGGTTGATGAAATAGACCTTCCGCATATGCTCTTAGATATATATTGTACTGTTATTAACAACGTAGAGACTGCTAGCTAACTTACTTAGGTGGCATTTCTTGCAGAGAAAGAACAACTTTCTGCTCTGCAGCTCCTTGTTAAAGTAACTTAACTCTGCACCGTATTACTAGATTAATGCTAGTTTACAGCCACCCAAAGTCTTCAACTTATGCCACACAGTAGCTCACGCGCGCAGGTGCCAGCTTTCGTCCACCATGCCAGAGGTTGTTCCAATCAATATCAAAGTCCTTGCCAAAATTGCCGCCGCCAGGATACTTGTAGGTGCGCTGGGTCGACAGTGACAAAAATCGCGAGGAGCTGGCCGATGCTAGAGTTCTATGGGCGGCAGAGGCATGATATAGCAACGGCATTGAGGGCTGCGATGGCTGCGATAGCTGCGTCGAACGTGTATTTTGGGAGGCAAAATAGCTGGTGAGCAACATGTCAAAATCAATATATATACACTGTAAACAAGCTAAGAATATTATAGTGATGAGGGCAAAAAGCCAGTCAGGGGCCAAAGCTATGCATTTGTGGAGACATCGTATGCCTGAAATAGGCAGCTCGGCCGAATCCTCCTCCCAAACCATCAATTCACACCTCTGGCCGAAATAGGACAGTACAGCCGTACTACGGTCCCCAAAGACCCTACGCTACGGACCCACTACGGGGGTGAACGTTCTACGCTATCTACTGCCATATTGGCCCTACTGGCCGTAGAATACGGCTAGTACTACCTACTGTTGGCAGCGCTGTAAGTACCCAGGCTAAATTAGGTTAGCAGCTTGCACATACTATTTCTAACATTGCGTAGAGAATGCGGTTGTTATTGAAGAAAGTCAGCCTAAGTTAGATACCGACGAGAGCTGCCCACAGGAAGACAATATAGATACGCAGACAGGCGACTAGCCCGAAATTTTGACTATCTCAGCCCCGGAATGTTGCGGCGGCGAGTGTTCTATAAGCAAGGAGGATGCCATCAACCTGGACGCAGTTGATAGAGCGAGAGCTAGTAGGCTCCCGCGTTGCAATTTCACGTCAACGACACTAACTAGCTTGTTGATAATGAATATTGAACAGCGAACGCCAGAGGCCAGCGGCCACACTATCCTTAAAGCTACAACACATTAGCTGCGGCGACTGATGCAGAAGAAGGCAGATAGACAAGGTTCAAGCGACTCAAATTCTGTGCACATGTTGATATTTACGATAACCCTGTATAGGCCATGTGCTGTAGCTACTCCTGGACGTCTAGGTCCCTTTCTATCTAAAAATTATGTTATGTATTGTCGCCTTCGCGCTTGATTTACAGAGAGCCTCTTCTTATAGAGAAACAGAGTTCCTTCCTTACAGCATTACTGTTAAGCTCCTAAAGTCAATCCACCCGTAGCGAAAAACCACCTGTCGAAAAACTCCACGGGTACTTTGGCTTCAAACAACCATAACTTGGTGCACACGTCAGGCTTCACTGGAATAATGTGTTAATAATGTGCTGTAGCTACTTTCAGTCATTTAGAAACGTTGCTTTGTAAAAATTACAATATGCATTGTCGCCATCTACAATGATATGTAGAGAGTCTCATTTCGTGATAAGATAGACTTCCTTCCCCAGGGCCTTGCCCTCAGGTCCTAACCACTCTACAACACTCACAATCGTGATATCTAAGCCTGCGAACATTATTACGATATCAAGAAGTTACTATTAGTTGTACGTCTGCTGCCGCGCGCAAGTTTGTGCAAGGCTGCAACCCTAGTCAGTACTTCTAATTAGAGTAGCTTCCGATTTTGGTGATGCAAAACAACCCTAGCCGTTCTCTATAGTTAGCTGTGTACTTTAATTATTTATCAATTTCATTTTATAAACTAAGCTTGTGGCTGCCAAGTCTGTGCCTCGCGGAAGTTTAATTCTAAACTGTTTAGCAAAAGGTCAGCCACACTTACTGGCCACAGCAATAACTAACCCTACTCCTTAGGTGGTCTTCTTTAGTCTTGTCTATCTAGCAGCAAACCCTTTAATCGCAAGCAACTATCCAAGCGCTGTAAGACTGCAATCTACTAGTTAACCTCCACATGCCTTCTACGTTTCACTGCAAAATCACACTCTCTCACATTTGCACCATCTACAACATTAACATTATTCACATTAGGCGCAACTCTGCCGCGACACAACTGTAGCTGCATTGTGTAACAGTAGACATCTAGCTAGCACTCTAACTAATTAGAAACTATTCCCTAGTAGTGTAACAAGGCGGCACTCTAAAGACTTAGACAACGTCGCTTTGCGTTGTGTGAGTTTAGATAGGTGCAGGTTGTTCTATTGCACAATGTTGAGATGTAATAGATAGTAGTTGTAACTCAATAGAAGGAGCAGAGCATTTTTGTGGCACTTAAGGTTTAGTACATAAGTTACGCAAGTTTAAGCAGAGCAGGAATTCTATAAGACTCTGCAATGACCCTGTGCAACGTTGTTAAAAGCGTAAATAGGCAAAGGCTGCGCGGCTCATGAACAGGTCAACGCTGCAAACCCGCTCAAACCTCAACTTACTTACGACTCCCCAATGGCCAGTGATAGTAGCATCTCCTCAGCACCTTCTTCGACTCCATCCTCCTACCCGCCGAACACGGGTGCCAGTCGTTCTGGCAACAGCGCGACATCAGTTTCATCCTTATACGATGACCGAAAACAAGCGGATAGGGCAGCTGTGATGCAAGCGCTCGCAGATATAGCGGTTGCGGAATTGATGGAAAGAACGGAACGACAGCGGCATATGAGGCTTACCAGACACTTGCTGTGGCTAGCGGGCCATTGTGTAGAAGTGCAAGGATACGATGGAGCCATAGAGCAAGAAATGAAAAGATATCTCAACAGTTGACACTACTAGTTGACCATTTGTTCATTTCTCTGCTCGGGACGCAGCAAAGATGACACGCGACTTCTGTTCCGCGGCAGTGGTACGTATAGACCTTACGTTGGATGATTGGTCTGCAGGCGTGTCACCCTTCACACCTGAGTCCTGGCCGACCCCGCACAGCTACGCATCACACACCATCAGCACGATCGATAGTTTTGTGTTTTGAAATGAGTGAAACATTCAACTGGGACTGTCCAGGCCTAAACTGGTCCCATTTTCACTCTCTAGCCAATCTCCTATCGCTTCGAAACGGCGGCCAGGCCGAAGCCTCCTCGCTATCTGACGCCGTGATCGACGAAGACTATAGTAGCGATAATAACGACGATGAGGGCGTATCTAGTGTGAACACTATCTGCGCTCATCTAATAGCAGGCTCTGGACATGGAAGGCTCAAGCAGAAGTTTCTAGACTGTTTGGCGGAGTTCGCGGCAAACAAGAAGGGCGGAACTGCAGTCGCTTGCTCTGCTATGAGGGAGAGTGAAGACAGCGTGTCTATCTGGATCGCTCGGAATGAGGGGTTCTCAGAGGCTGACAAGCCTATCTTTACTGTCCTAGAGAGGCTGTTGGAATCATATTCGCGTGGCGAAGGTATGTTCAATAGAATGACTTTTCATCGACAGCTCATCTAATGATACCTGTTTAGATACAAATCTAGATGTACGTCTGTGGGAAGAGCTGGTGTCATACCACCAGAGTCGGATACAAAGCAGCTATATACCTGATCTGAGAGCGAGCTTCAAAGCTTTCGAGGCAGGATTTAGGAAGACATATCTTGACACAACAGGCGACAGTTCAGACCTTGCTTCAGAATTGTCGATCCTACGCGAACTTCTTTTCAACCCAAATGTCAATGACGAAAGCACTCTTGACCGACATTCAAGACTTGTTATCGCAGCGTACGACCTGCGCCGGTCAAGCAATATAGAGCAAATGCTCAACAACTCTTCAAGAGCATCTTCTACATCAAGGAAACTTTGGGTCAACATCTGTCTAATTGCACGGCTGAGAGTTACATTCAAAAAGTTCAAGGAAACCGCCCTAACGTTCCCAAGCTTCACGCATATCACCATCGCCCTAGTGTCTCGACCTCCTGCACCCGCAAGGCCGCCGCATCGCCTCATAAATCTAAGAGAGACATTTGATATTCTTGGCCTCGATACAAAAAAAGATACAATTCAGGCCGTCATGGGTCAAAAGTGGACTCTAAGTCAACTTGAATGCCAGTTCATGAAGCGACAGAGACAGAAGCTGAACATTCACGCCGAGGTGCAATTACTGATGCACTTGAACACAGCCAATACGTCTGGCTTTGGAATATTCCCTTACATTGGATGTAGTAAGCTGTGTTGCTTCATGTGTCATTCGTTTATCCAGTCATATGGACACTTGAATGCACGGGGATGCCACGGTCGTCTTTTCAAGCC
This sequence comes from Beverwykella pulmonaria, assembly GCA_001599595.1. Taxonomy (NCBI): domain Eukaryota; kingdom Fungi; phylum Ascomycota; class Dothideomycetes; order Pleosporales; family Melanommataceae; genus Beverwykella; species Beverwykella pulmonaria. The sequence goes on along the minus strand of BCHH01000010.1, from coordinate 1,716,910 downwards.
ATGGACTATTCCAAATATGGAGTTGCTTCTCCCGGAACAGGTCAAGCGGATAAGTGTGGCTGTAATATCACTGCAGAATGAGATAGTGAAGAAGCTGGTCACCCTAGTGGCAGGCAAAGTTCGACATGAACGAACTTCAGTATTTGGAGGCAGCAGTCTAGTCGGTACTCAGCATGACGAAATTTCGGCGAGGCGAGCGCAGATTGATCGTCTAATTGTGAAGGCGGAGCAGGATCGAGTTGCAGAGATGTTCAGAAGGTAAGACAGTTCAAAATCATACTTCAATATCCCTCAAAGCTAATTCTTACAGGCGATCAGAGAGGTCAGAGAATCTCGTCAACCGTTATCATTCCACATCAAACGAGAAAGAGTACGAACCAGAATGCGATGTATGTGATCGGCCAACAAAAAGAAGATGCAGCTACTGCAGTAAAGGGCGCTTCTGCAGTGAATCTTGCGAAGGCAAAGCATCCGTATATCACCTATTCACATGCTCAAAGCGCCCACTCACCTCAGCGGACTATCTCTGGAAGTCATTGGCTGAAGACATTATGCCCGTGGACGAAGACGTCTTGCAAGATTTCGGCTTTAATAACGTCTTTGACGCCAGTGACCGATCTCACCTCCTTGGGCTATACCAAGGCATTCGTCTCTTCGGCGACATTACATCGACTGACTTACATGAATGGCGCGTCAAAGGTATCATGGTCGAGAAGATCAAAGAAATTTACTACAGAATACCGGAATCCCATCGTGGCCAGTACTTCCCCTGGTGGCTCAAAAATCTGCACCGTCTGCAGAAGCCTACAACCAAAGAAGAAGCAGAGCGAAGTTTTGCAGAGACTTTCGTCGATAAAGCAAAACTGTACCTTGATCCTCGGGACCGCAATACGCACCCAAGTGAGCTGAAGCCTGAGGCCAAACGGGATAGCTTCTTCCTGTTATCACACATCTTGCACCGCTTTACTCCAAACCCGAGCACAATGCTGTACCACACCTTCGCCTTTGTAACCTGCCGCAACAGGGCCGAGGAAAGTCAGCTGGTAGACATATACCTTCTCCTGCTTGTCCCCAGCGATGGCAGTTTCTTCTACACATTCCACAACAAGCGGCGCAGTCTCACGCACACAGCCTCGTTCGCTGCATTCTGGAAATCCTACGAAGCCGGGACACTACTCCAACTCATAAACTCTCACGGCCTCAAGAATTTGCGCACGCGGTTACCTCATCTCGAATCATTCTTCTCCGTCCCGCCGTCGGGTCCGCATCCATCCGTCTGGGATCTTAAACAATTCCTCGAGAACGCGGATCCAGCCACACATCCGCCTATCCCGGCAATCAGCTGCGACTACGGCTTCGTCAATTGTAACACACTGGAAGATATGTGCACGCTTGTAGAGATTTATAGGCGGGTGTTGGAGAGGGCGGATCCGATGGATTTGCATAGGGCGTGTGTAGCTGGAAGACTGTTTGAGTTTGCGAGTGCATTTTTGGAGGTGGAGGAGGGATGGAGGTTGTTGTTGGGAAATCCGTATCCGCTAAGCGGGACTTTGGAGGTAGAAGAAGTAGTAGAAGGACAAGAAAGAACGGGGGTGGGGATGGGGACGGGGATGAGGAAAGGCGGAAGAGATAGTGCGGATGGAAATGTAGTGGATGCAGATGAATCACCACAACAACAGATTGAGAACCAGAAGGGATGGTGCGAGGTCATGTAATTTTCGTATTTTGGAGGAGTTCCTAACCATTATCACTCGCTGAAAACGGGTCTGCATGCAAGCTCCCGCGGATGATACAAACATACTCATCACGTCGCCGAACCAATCCTATTTCCCCTTCTCTTCAAGACGCTCCACACCTCCACACCGTTATACCAACTCTCTGGCACTGTGCAAGACATCTAAGAAATAATAATAAGTGAGGGCGGACTTACTCTCCCAGCAATTCGAGCTTGGTAGTTAATCTTAGAGAACATCAGACTGCCGCGATATTCTCTTTATGCCATACATTCTAGATGTGAATTCTTGGCTATTATGATCTGATAATAACGAGTGCATGCATTTAACAGCATTTCTGTCGCAAATACTCTATGGAGCCACCAAACAAATGTAGAGCGCTGAAATCTAACTAACGTCCGTCCACCCGTGGCGGAAAACCACCTGTGCCGGAAAATATAACGGGTACTTTGACTTCAAGCGACTATAACTCTGCACACACGTCGAGCTTCACTAAAATTATATATAAATAATGTACTGTGGCTATTTTTGAAGATCCAGGGCAGTTACACCTATAAATTACGTTTGCATCGTCGCCTTCGCGCCTGATTTGCAGAGAGCCTCCTTCTATGGCGTGACAGAGTTCCTTCTCTATAGCACCACCATCAAGCTCTTACCACTCCATAATACTTATAAACGGCCTTATTGAGCCTTAAAACCTTGCTATGATGCTAAGAAGTTATTATCAGCCTTATGCCCGCTGTCGCGCACAAATTTGTGCAAGGCCGCTACCCCGGTCGGTACTTCTGATAGAACTAACTACCGATTTCGGCTAGTGCAAAACAACCCGGCACGTACAAAATCATCATGGTGTAATTTGTGATACAGCCTCCCATGAATGAATGAGTAGCGTCGCAGGAACCATGATCCGTGCATGAAAGTAACGTGTTCTAAATGGAGGGTATGCTATCCCTTGCACTGCCTGCGGTAAGAATGCTATCGGTATAAACATAGCCAGGAACACGGCGCCACTGGGGCTAAACTAAGCGTGTTTCACTATCTCTCATCCACGGAGTGTACCATTCTCCATGTCGGTTTAAAATACACGGATGGGGTGAATAAGAGAATACTCAGCCCCAGAAGAAGATGTGAATTTGTAAGCTGGATGGTGAGAAGTATAGGTCGGTATAGGGTTGTGAATATTGTGTAGGGTGTGTGTCTCACTCACACTATTTCTAGGATGCTTCTTATGATAACGAACTACACCCTCCTGTTCAGATCTAAACTACACTAGTGGCCCTTTTCCCCATCATCCCATCTTTCATATCGAACTCTTACATGTACGCAGTTCACAATCCTAGCTTCAAGAAAGCCTCTATCAAATACGGATGGCACAGCGTATCGCGATGGAAATCTTTCACCAAATTCCCACATGTTTCGTTATGTGTGTAGCATCCCCTTTCGCTTCACAGCAGTCGACAAATTAACAACCACAGTGTCGTTGCAAGGCCTTCATGGCGTGGATTGGCGCTATGCACAAAATTAGCCTTACGGTGCATAATGTTTTCGAACTTAACGCGTAACGGGAAAAGGGGGTGAGGAGCTTGTAAGACTAATATCTTTTTGCATCACAGGAAAGATGCAAATATGATTGTAGCTTATTTGTATCGAGTGAAATATTTATTGCTCGGACATGCCCGAACCAGCGCATCTGATGCGTATTGCGTAGTAGATCAAGGCGCTGCTTTTTGCATTGATGCATCAGCTGGAGATAGCAGGACTCAACTTTTTATACTCAAAGAAAGAAAACTTGCTAATCACTCGAACGTGCTCGCATGTACTATCTTTGATCTCTGTCTCCACCTTCAATTCATCAATCTCATTCGCTCTGAAATTAGCAGCACATTTGCCTCATACTACAAGAATCCACAAAAGCAGTTGCTACTTGTGCCGCACTTTTCCTCCGCCATCCACGCATCAAGCGGAGTCAATACGAGCAAAAAACTTCGCCGGACTTAACCTGAACCACTAGAAAAAGCTTGAGCGACTCAGTTGAATCTGGAGGTGGCTGCAGTACTGAAGCGCATGTCGGCGCGGCGATGCCCGGGCTTCAAGTGCCTGAAGACGCGGTGTATTTAAATGTCAACGCCAACGTTCTACAAGCGAAAGAATATTCAAGGCTAGCAAAATAAGGCTGGAGTCGGAGCCGGAATAGGGAATAAGCAACCACGCCATCACCCCTGTTTGTCATCCATACTATTCCGTTCAGGGTGATTAGAGGCTAGGAGAAAAGTGTAAATGTGCAGATCGGAGGCTACCAGGTATGCCTATTAAAGCTCACTGTGCTGATCGACGCGCACGGTGCATGTCTTTTTTGAATCGATGGACAACGAGACAAAGTTTCTCACCGCATGTTCCGCAGCCAGCCCTGTCTTTGACACTCTACGAAAATGCGTGCTCACCAGTCCGAGATGTTTTGGAAGATATTTTGCAAACGCGTACGCATGTAATGGGTTAATCGTTGAAGGAATTCCAAACTAGTTCACAGCCACTGTAAGGCCTCGCATAGGCTTTATTTTCGTCAGTTTATTTGGGCGTATCCTTGATCGTGATGACGACCCTTGGGTCCGTGGTAACATTGACATCTATACCAAATCAACCTGTGCCACTAGTCTATATTAAAGGAGGCTATGCATGCATCCAGTTACAAGAAAATTGAACAAATCTCCCTATATCTGATAGATTTCTTTGCACCAGGAGAATGTTCAAAGACACCTAAGTAGCTCGCGCCGAGTGAATTACGAGTGAAAATTTAAGATAATTATAGAACTATATTGGAGCGTGATCGGATATAAACTTTGATCGTCACTCAGGCGTTAAACTGCCATGCTAGTATGGCTCACTATATATACTACACGTCTTCGCAGCTCTTTTCATTAACTCCTTTTTATTCTAATTCACTATACATTGTTTATTTTTAAATCCAGCATTTATTTATCTCCCACCATGAAGGTTAAAACGCCACTCTCAGCAGCAATGCCCTCTGTCAAGTATTCTGAGAGCAAGCAAGCTACGACCGAGACTGGCCTTGTTTCAGCTGATAATGAATGGAGTCCCCTCAAGGCTGTCATCGTGGGGAGTGCAGAACATTCCATCTTTCCTTCCGCACCTCCACACATGATGGCTGCCACCATGCCCGAGAAGCACTTGCACGAATTCATGCCGTCAAACCCCTTTCCGGCCGATGTTGTTGCCAAAGCACAGCAAGAGCTCGACAACTTTGCCACTATCCTCGAACGCGAAGGAGTACGCGTATATCGTCCGGCCAAGGTCAATTGGCTGAATACAGGCGGTTATACAGCAGCAATGCCTCGCGATGGTCTATTGGCCGTGGGGAATACCATCATCGAGGCGCCATTCGCCTGGGGCTGCCGTCGTGATGAAATCAAGCTAGCCTTCCAAGGTATTCTTAACCAGCTGGGCAAAGACGACAGGACCAAGATCATCCGAGCCCCTTGGATTCAAGGAGAAGACTCCCTGTACGATGGTGTTGGTGACGCCGATGCTAGTACCGATGGAACTCACCGCTGGGCCATCAACAACAGTAGACCTGCCTTCGATGCGGCCGATTTCATGCGTTTTGGAAAAGTCATCATTGGCCAACTCAGCCATGTGACTAACCTCAAAGGCGTGGAATACTTACGTGCTGCCATCCCGGAGCAATACACCGTCGAGCTCCTCAGTACCAACGACCCGCACGCTATGCACATCGATGCTACCATTCTGCCACTACGGAACAAGCTACTTGTATACCATCCGGAGCGCGTCACCGAACAGTCACTCCGCCAACACACCATCTTCCAAGACTGGGAACTCCATGCATATCCGTTTTCTCCTGCCGGCCGCACGTCCCCACCTCTGTTCATGACCTCTCCCTGGCTTGTTCTGAATGCGCTAAGTTTGGACGAGCGACGCATCATGGTGGAAGCCAGTGCGACTGAGTTCGCGGACTGGGTTAAAGAGAAATTTGGCATGGAGCCTATCATGTGTCCGTTCCAGCATGTACAGAGCATTGGCGGGTCGTTCCACTGTGCTACTGTTGACCTTGTTCGACTTGCATAGGCACCGGCACATTGATTACGTACTACCGTCTGGCCGATCAAGCCAAAATGAGTAATTTAATTGGCACTCTTTACCGGATCAGGTTATATATTTGCAAAGCTGGGTCCTTTGTGTACGCTTGCTACGCAAAATAAAAAGTCGACTTTTGTTTAATTAAGCTGCGGCCTCTTCTATTAACACTGTAGGCAGGTGTGGTATATGAAGATGTGCATTGTATGTATGCATGTGTGATATATGTAAGTGATTTATGTCCTTGGTAAGGTACGATCAACTGAGTTAGCACTACAGTGGCATCCTGGTTACAGATACTGTAAGGGTTTTGAGATGGGGACAATGATCATCTAGCGACTGCGTTGTTCTGGGACAGATCAAGTCAGAGCAGCTTATAAGCTGTCCGATCAAGATCAACTAGCTACATCTAGACAAGCTTAAACCGTTACAATAATGTTAGCAAAAGTATTTGGAAAAAGTATCTGTAACGGATTAAGCTTGTCCAGATGTAGTTAGTGATCTTGGTCGGACAGTTTATAAGCTGCTCTGACTTGATCTGTCCCAGAACAATGCAGTCGCCATATGATTATTGTTCCCATCTGAAAACCCTTACAGTTATACTAGCTATCAATCAAGATCAATACAAAGTGTACGATGTGTTGCACCAACGTAAAATGTGAACGACAGAACACTAAGACGACGACACGATGGAATAGCTGCGCGGCGCGATTGTGAGCTTAATTCAAAGAACCTCACTAGGCTTGAGGAGTCAGCTACTGTCCAACATATACTTAGCCTAGATTTACAAGGATTTTTGCCTATGCCAAGTGCTCTATAGGATATGGCCAATAAACTCCGTACTAAATGCGCTGCTAGCAAGGCTGACAAACACTAGCCAGAGAACTTTATTAAACAAACATCTACTAAGATTAAAACACATTATAATCACCAAAGAGCCCTGTGTGAAGATATAGAGGTTAACTAGCTACGGGTTGACCTTGTACGTTACCGGTAGAGTACATTCAAGCGAGGAGATACCAGACCGAGACCGAATCGAAGGCATCAGAACCGTACTCCCCAAAAAAAGGGCGTGCAAGATAAAGACATTAATCATGTCTCGCTACCTACGCCCGGCGATTATGAAGAGTCTTTTTCGGATAACAATTCTATTTGGATTTTTGGATTATAATAGAGGGATGCCGAATCTACGTAGACAAAGACTGAACATCCGCACGCAAAAGTTTCAATGGTCTCAAAGTCGGATGAAGATATAAATGATTGGATACCGAAATCTTTGACCGTACGGTGCCCTGCAACAGCGGAAGGCTGAGTCACATTAGGGTGCTGTCTTAGTGAAAGGCATCTGAGGTGTATTAACTGGTCGCCCATTGGCTTAAATTTTTGCATGGTAATAGTTGCCCAGTCTTGTAGCGAATCACTACCAGACGGGTCATACTGGTAACTATAAGAGCGATGAATAGTATGCCCCTCAGAAGCAGAAGACTATCACGAGTCCCGAAATGCAGCCTTACTCCAACCCAGAACCATCCAAAACATGCGATATTCAGAAACCCGCCATCCCACCGTCCTCAGAAGCCCGCTATCCCTTCATCCTCAGAGTCATCTGAACCATGACTCTCATCCGTGTAATCGTCGTCAACCGCGATACCAGCCAGCGCCCTCAACTCGGCCCCTTCCAGTGGCTTGCCCAGCCCGATGGAGAGCTGCTCTTCATTCTCACGGCCAAATCTGTGGTATGTCCAGGAGTAATCGATATCCTCTAGTGTATGTGGCTCATCGGGCGAGCCGACGTGGGCCTTGACCTTTCTGGCTTCGATGCCGTACACAAGTTCATTGCTCTTCTCCTCTTCAGATGCTGTGGCCGAGTCTCGACGGACATGAGTGGGTATTCGCACGGTGGGTGAGACCTTATTCACTTCCACTTCTCCGTTGGCGGCGCGCTTGAACGTCGGATTCTTGAGCTTCTGGATGCCGACGACGTAGTAGAGAGGTTGGTTGCCCCGAGCCACTTTGCGAAGGAATGACTGGGCAGCTGTGTCTTGCCGCAGGGTGTCGAATGATGTGGTCGCGTGCTTGAGACTTGTGTGTTCCATCTCGTCGGCTTGGATCAGAACGAGGTTGTCCTGGGAGGAATAGAAAGATTCCTCTGCTTGGCGGAAGAGAAGCCGTCCCTGGTCATCGTGGGAGACAAGATCCTGGTAGCGCGATTGGAGGAATGTTTTTCCGGGAGTGTGGGGTGCGGAAGGGCTGAAGGAGATGGAGAGGGGGTTGGTGAGGTCGGAGAGCAGCTGGCCCAAGGACACGGAGTTGGGGGCGAGCGGGACAGGAAGGAGGACAGGGGCGGTCATGGTTGGAATGAGATTGATGTGAAGATAGACTGGTAATGAGGAGAAAGCAGCATGGACTATCTACCATTTGTATGCCCATCAGCTCCCCTTGTCCCGATGTTCGGCGACAGGAAGTGTAACAGCCAGTGGCCCCATGCCTTTGGTGTCGGTGTGCAAAGAAGTCGCTCGAATGATGGTCAGGCGAGGCAAGACAAAGACGTGCGAATCGATGCATAGTACGCAGTGCAACCGCATGAACTGCGGCATTTTGAGTGTTGTGTTGGTGGCTGCAGTCGGCTCGCGCCGGCTGTATGGCAGCTCGATGCGAGACTTCCCGAGCCCGGCGCCATGGTGTTGAGTTTGCGGCGCACGTCCCGATTCCTCCCGTGGTCTCGCGCCACGAGATCTGTAGCCTCTGTTGTCAAACAGGAGAGATCAAGCTCAATGCGGATGGCGTTGTCTCACCGCTACACACACAGGGGAGGAGTTGCGGGGTAATTTGAGGCATCGTTCATATGAGACTATACCAAGGCACGTGCTACAAGACCTCAGAGACGAGAGCGAACAAAGTGAAGAAAGAAAGGAGTAGTCGTGAGCACGCATGTACTGAGCTACACACTATGCTGACTACGCAGAGTGTCGATGAATGAGTCCGCTTTCGACTGCCGTGCAATGCGATAAGTCCACACGTTTTGACACTTCCTATGCCCGTTGTAGTTCAACCTGTTTCAACGAGCATCGCGCCACCGTACTCGGCTTCCGCATTCCCGCCTCATTGCCACTTAACTCCCGACGACATACATGAAAGCCGTCCCCAAAACCCTCGAGATCATGGAGGCCAACATGCAAGCCTTGCCTTGCGACTGGGAGATGTTCTATGTTATGCCAGACATAGATGTTGGCCTCTTGAATAGGAAGCTGCCGGAGAAGGAATAGAATGTTGTCCTAGTGGGCGGTGAGTCTTTTGTCTTCGCGTGACTGCCAGGACTTTGGTAGCTGAGTGCCGTGCAGCGCGTCTCCGGCTTTTCGGATCATGTACGCCGTTCCTCGAGAGGACGGTGCACACGGAGTTGCGGTATCGATGAGTACACACCGTCTGCCAATGAGCTGACCGTCTCGGCAGTGTCCGCCACAGATCATCATAAACAATGAATTACGCGAGACAGGACACAGGACGAGCCGACTCGACACTCACAGCCTTGGCGATGGCCCGCGTTCCGCAATTGGCGGTGGTGGCGATCAACGCTGTGGCGTCGTCCACTTGGCAGGCACGCTTCGCGGTGACGGTGGTGCGACTTCACCAGTTGCTGCCCGCACCGCTGGCCGAGCGACCTTCGCACGCCTCGAGGCTGCTCTCACCATGCACCGGCATCCCAATTTCCTCATGCGCCACGCCCATTGCCCTATCTCGGCTGCAGGCCTGGCAAGCGCTGCTGACTGCGGCTCTGTGCGGAAAGAGACACTGCCACAGCCAACGTAACGATGCGACCATGTCTCGGACAGCCTGCTTCCACCTGTCTCGACTCCCTCGATCCACCGCACTTTGTCCACAATGGCAGACCCGCCGCCCAATTCGCACAATACCCACCGCGATGCCCTCGCAGACATCCAATTCGCGGTTATCGTAGACCCCGACCTTACGCCTTCCGAAGACGAGGTCACCCCCGACGAGCAGGTCCTGGAGCTGGAGACGGCGCAGTCGGCCATTGGCGTCAGTATTGGACACGAGCAGACGCGGTTGCTATCGCCAAAAACGCCGGCTGCGGAAAAGGCGGCTGCATTGGAGGATGTCGACGGCGGTGGGCTCTTTGATCCTTGGCAACCACCAGACGGGACAATCGAACAAAGCGCACCGCAATCCACAAGCCCCCCACCCGCGACCGAGAGCACCAAACAGCAGGAATCAAAGCAACCGCAAAGGGATCCTGTTCCATCCCCACCGCAGGAGTCTGCCGCCCGGCTCCCTTCCCCATGGCGCGCCGCGCCCAAGACGTTCACGCGGGCAGACAACCACCGCACTGCCCTGCGCGACAGCTTGACAGCCGGATCCCGAAGGCGAGCGCTATCGGGCAGCTCTGCGACCGAGGCGCTGAAGAAGTACATGTCTTTTAACTTCCCCTCGATGCCCAAGTCAAACAACTTCCTCAGCTTCTCTCTCCCCAGTTTCTCTGTGCCGTCGTTTGACAATGCCAGAGGTCGGCAGCCAATAGAATCGTACTCGCGAAAGCGAGTTACGTCGACGCATGAGCCGTCCATCCGTGACGGCGGTGTCGTGCAGAGCGATGGCAGTCGCCCCTCCCAGGGCGAAGGCCGTACACGCTCCCGTCGTCGGAGTCGCAGTGTATCCCGAGTGCGCCATCCCACAACAGAACCGCTCCCACAGCGCCCATTTCCAGAGTCTCTTCAGGAATCAAACACCGGAGCACAACGTCCCTCGAAAGATCTCCACCGACGACCAACCGTAGCACTCCGTAGATCAAACTCGGAAGGTTCGCTCTTGCTCTACCGCAGCAAGTCGTGGGCATCCTCTCTCGGCGATGACTCGCGCTTTGAGCATGTGTCGGAGCAAGTGAACAGCCGGCTGAAGGCAATTAAAGACAGCTGGCAAGATGCGAACTTCAAGCTTCCTAGCATGCCAACCATGCCTAACTTCAGTTTTGGTTCTAGGGACGACTTGTTTAGATTGAGCAAGCCTGGGAGCACGACACTGAGAGGCGCTAATCCTGAAAATGCGTCCAACAACAGAGTCAGCTTCCTGGCAAATTCTACTTCATCTTCCAGGGGCACTTCAGTGAAGCTGCCGAGAACGAAAGGATCGTCTACTGATACAGGCTCTGGCTCAACAACACATCCCTTCTTTACGCAGGCAGTCCATGACCTTACTGGCGATGTAGTCATTTTGGGTGGTTATCGCGGCTCGATTCTCCGTTCTGCAGAGCCACCACACCGCCAACTTTGGGTTCCCCTAAAGGTCGGGTTCAATTTGCGCAAAGTAGATCTAGAGCTAGGCTTGAATCCAGAAGACGAGGAAACAGAGGAACAACGTATCATTCCGGATGGAATGTTGACTCATATCGGACCCGTTGACATTGCGAAACGACTCTTCAAAAGGCTTCGAAGTTGCGAAAATGCCCGGAAAGGAAAGCTGCACGTGCACAATTACGGATATGATTGGAGACTGTCCCCACATCTCCTCAGTCGACGATTGATCAAATACCTGGAATCACTGCCGTGCAATCAACCCGACGTGCCCCCCGAGAAACGAGGCGCTATCATTATCGCACATTCTCTGGGCGGCCTCATTACCCGACATGCTATCAACCAGCGTCCTGAACTCGTAGCTGGAGTAGTCTACGCCGGTGTGCCACAGAATTGTATCAACATTCTCGGCCCGCTCCGAAATGGTGACGATGTGCTCCTCTCCTCTCGCGTACTCACCGCGCAGGTTAACTTCACCATCCGAACTTCCTTCGCGCTGCTCCCACTCGACGGAAAATGCTTCATCAACAAGCACACCAAAGAAGAATACCCCATCGATTTCTTCGACGTAAATACCTGGACAGAGCACTGCCTCTCTCCCGTCGTATCGAATCCACTCCCTGCTCCCAACCAAACCACCGCCTCCAACCTCAGCGTAAGCAGCTTGTTAAATGCCATGTCGCAAGCGCTGCCCTCACTTCCCGGCCGCAAATCCAGCATGTCCAAGGGAGCCTCCACGCCCAGCTCGCCCGGCTTCACTACTTCCCTTGCTTCCGGAACGCAGTCCTCATCTTCCAACGGCGGCGCCATGCGAGAGATGACCCGAAATGCGGCAGAGAAGATCGCAGAAGGGTCCTCGCAGACTGCAGGCGTAACACCACAAATGTCAAATAACCACAAGGCGTCCAATTCGAGCCAGGAGTATCCCACGAGCCAGACCAACCCTGCTACCACCGTCACGCTGCCCTTCGACAAAGCGCATGCGTACCTCACTCGAACACTGGCCGAAATGAAAGCTTTCAAACAGGCTTTAGACTACAATCCCGAACTCGGTGACGCGAACCGCTATCCGCCCATTTCCCTGATCTATGGCAAATCCACGCCAACGGTCTACGGCGCGAAGGTGGATTCTAAAGAAGCAATTAAGCGCTTGGATGCGTATGATGAGCTTGCATTCGCCAGCGGAGACGGAGTCGTATTAGCGAAGGCGGCCATGGTGCCGAGCGGGTATAGTGTAGTCAGAGGTGGTGTAGTGTCGAGTGATAGGGGGCATGTGACGTTGCTGGGAGATTTGGAGGCTGTGGGACGGTGTCTGAATGCTGTTATGGGGGCGAGGACGGCGGGTGTGGGGTTGGGGAAAGACAAGGGTGGAAAGGGGAAGGGGAAGGCGGATACATGAGCGGGAATAGATGGTTTGAATAAAGGGCATAGTTAATAATGTATGCATGAGTATTAGATAGCTATAGACACGACCGGTAGATCACTTTAACCCAGTACTACATTGCAGGAATGCTGGGGCACCCTATCTTGCTCTGCGCAAAGCAGTACTGTATGTGTCCACCCTATGTTTGCGTAGTAAGTGCGATCTCTTGGGGGCCCGATAGAATAGCCATAGCAGTAGTTAAGGGTAGGCAGGATAGCATTGAACACTGAATAGAGCACACTGCGACTAGAGTACTGCTTTTCAAAAACCCTCCAGTACCTCTCCTCGGACCACGCAACGCGGTACTGTATCTGTCTACTCTATGTTTGCTGGGCCTTCATTTGTCTTCTGGGCCTCTGCCTGGATATTGCCGCTCGACGTTCTCGACAAATCGACCTCGTCGGGAGGGTACTTCGCTATCCAGGTATCTGCGAAGTGCGCCCTTGTCTTGCACTCGAACCTCTTCTCCTCTGTCGCGCCGTAGACGCTGCATCCCTTTCCCTGCGCTTGTCCTTTCGGCAACTTTACTCCCACGCGCGTTCTGTTCCTTCATCGCGGCTATGAACGCCTTCCTGTTGGCATGCCAAAACGCTGCAATGCTTGTAGATTCTCATTCTACCACCTTCCGCGTCCTCTACCGCCTCTTCCGCCACCGCCAGCACTAGAACCCCTCCAATATCCGTCTCGATCGGGCGGCGCTTCGCCTCTCCTCCATTCTCCGCTCGGCACACCACCACTTCGGTCCTCAAATCGTCCTCCGCCCCGATCGTCGAATCTTCCTCCTCCTCTTCCTCCTCTTCCGCCATAGCCGCCGAAATCGCCGCGCCCGCCGAATCCATTTTCTCTTCCGCGCCCGCCTCCAAATCCATCTCGTGGAGGTGGGCCCCTAGCCGGCCCCGATTGAGGTGGAGGAGCAGCAGCTACGCTGCCATCTAGGCCCGGCGGTAGGATGGCGCAGGAGATATAATCTCCGATTATAAATTTCGCGTCGCCGAGGGATTTGTGTGGCTCGCCATCCAGTTGTTTCAGAGCTTCTTTAATATCCACTGCTGGAGCGGAGCCAGAGTCCATGTCTACATCGCCACCCCCATTCCTCTCTCCATCTACGTCTGTTGATGCGCCAACGATCACGGAGCCAAGTTCGCGCGATATGAAGCGGCCGGGGGCGCCAGGCCGGTTGGCGCCTTGTACATCACCATAGACAAGGCGGAAGGCGATGCGAGTACCCGCGTACGAGGGTGGAAGGAGGGATGGCAGCGCGGTGAGAAGAAGGTGTGTGAGTTCTGAGAGGGTGCAGGTCGGCCATGTGTAGATCTGTAGGTGCGGTGGGAGGCGGGCTGAAGGGTCGAAATCGTCGAGGCTGTGGATGTCAGTGGAAGAAGCGTTAGGGTGAGGCAAGAAGTTTACCGGTGAAATGAGCCGCTTTTGTAGAAGAGGCGGAGCAGGAAGGGCGTTGTGGTCTGGCGATCCACCTTCGCGGGGTGTTGTGTGGACATGGTGAGCGCTGGGTGGTTGAATTTAGACTGCGCTCATGAAACTCTGCATACAAAGGTTCTCAATTAAACAATACAAAGCGATGGTAAGTTGACGTGAAAGAGCCGTGATCGCGAGATAGTGAAAGCTGATGTCGTGGATGAAGCTGTGCGATATGAAGCTTTGGACACTTTTCTTAGCGCCGGCAACTCCCGTTGTGCCAGCGTGCCATTGCGTCTTCAACTTGCGCCTGCTCCTACCTTTGCTTCATAACACCATCTATACACAAGTTTATAATTCACAACTACTCTCAATATCTACAATATGGACTTCGCCAAGTTGATGTCGGCACAAATCAAGAAATCCAAAGAGTCCGCGCCCCCAGATTCCGCCGACAAAAAGTACCTCAAGCGCTCCGAACTCGAAGCTCAACGACAAGCTGCCTACCTTGCCGAACAGAAAGCCGCAGAAGAAGCACGGCAGGAGCGTGCCAATAAGAAGCGGAAAGCAGAGGAAGATGAAGCTGAGAAGGAAGCGCAGCGCAAAGAGAAGCGACGAAGACTGGCGGAGGAATCAAGAAGGCGGAGAGAGGAAGAGGAGCTAGAGGAGGAGCGCCAGAGGCGAAAGAGACTAGGATTGCCGGATCTCCCCAGCAAGAAGACGGATGAAGAAGGGACGCCGGTGCCGGAGGATGAGGATATTGAGGAGCAGGAACTGGTGCGGAAGTTGCGAGCGCTAGATGAGCCGGCTATTTTGTTCGGCGAGACACACAAGCAGAGGCTGAGGCGGTACAAGAGGCGAATTGGAGCGGATAGCCTGGCAGCGATCACCACCGACGGACCCATCCCGACAATTCTACAACTCGTACCCGAAAAGGATATGAAGGTTAGCTTGGACGTGCCAAAAGACAAGGAGGGCAGACATTTCCTCTTCCGCCAGCTGGCCAGCTACTTCACAATGGTGCTCAAGGAGTGGGAAGTCACGCTTGCACGGCGGACAGAAGACGTCAAGACAAGTTATCAGGGCAAGCAGGCATATGCGGCTATGGTGCAGGCACGAGAGAATATGCGGCCCATGTTCAAGAAGATGGAGAAGGGAGAGCTAGAGGACAGCATTCTCGAGCCCGTTGTTGAAATTGTGCTTGCGGCACAGGAGAGGAGATATGTGGATGCCAACGATGGATACTTGAGGCTGAGTATTGGCAATGCGTAAGTTCCCTGATTTCCACAATCGACTGTTTTTACCCTTGCAGAAGCTAACCATGTCCAGTGCATGGCCTATTGGAGTCACCATGGTGGGTATTCACGAGCGGTCGGCTCGCGAGAAACTGCATGAAAGCGATAAGAACGCCGCGCACATTATGAGTGACGAGATCACGAGAAAGTACTTACAGAGCATCAAGCGGTGTTTGAGCTTTGCGCAGACTCGCTGGCCGCCGACGGACCAGCTGCAGTTGATGGGTTAAGCGAGTTCATGCTGGAAGTAGTGTAAAATGTACTTAGCACACAGTCCATAGTCTCTCATTGGCATGGATTTTTCATTTGATACAGTTATTACCTACGGTTATTACTAACGAGAAATGATCGGAAAATTGGTGAACTTGACCATTATTGTGCGAAACCCACACGCGCTCACGTGCGCGGACTCTGCCATCACCGACCTCCGCCTCATCCAATCACCCCGCTTGATCAACACCAAAATCTGCAAATGAACGTTCATCCAACAAGTTCATCATAAAATACCGGACGGATCCGTCTCCAACACCAACGACTCGGCGCGTGCTGGGGCATTCCGCAATGCACGAAATTGTGACACTGCAGTTTGGCCAGCAGAGTAACTACCTGGGCACGCACTTTTGGAATACTCAGGTAGGAATAATTCTTATCAATGCTATTAGTGTTACTTCTGGTCTCTTCCTTTTCCCCTTGCACCATCAACAGACTAACGTGGAGGACCCTCGATTCTTTTCTTCTTAAATGTGTGTCTTATCATGTCATCGTTCCTGTCTTCCCACTTTA
The DNA here is from genome assembly GCA_001599595.1 of Beverwykella pulmonaria. Taxonomy (NCBI): domain Eukaryota; kingdom Fungi; phylum Ascomycota; class Dothideomycetes; order Pleosporales; family Melanommataceae; genus Beverwykella; species Beverwykella pulmonaria. Next base: position 1,700,844 of record BCHH01000010.1, on the reverse strand, counting down.
TTACGCTCCATTGTATTCTTATACACAAATCCATTTCTAACGTATCTAAGGAATCCTACTTCACATACCCGCCCGAGGCTGAATCACCTGTCGACCATGATATCCTGTTCCGACCTGGCATTGCCCCAGATGGCTCAGACACGTTCACGCCAAGAACACTGATCTATGACCTCAAGGGTGCCTTCGGAAGCATGAAGAAGATAGGGGCCTTGTATGAGCCAGAAGATGATGGGAACCTGGATCAGGCCGGTGTGTGGTGAGTGGGCACGCTTTGATTCTTATTTCGGATGGATCATGATTACATATCGAAGACATCGGATTAACGAGCAGCAGGCGCTCAAAACCAGTAATACAGCGCTCTCAGCCCATTCCTCCTTCCGAGTACCAAATACATCTTGACGCCGGCCTCAGACCTCCGCCACTAACTACCTCTTCTGTCCGTTACTGGTCCGACTACTCCCGGCTCTACTACCACCCCAAGTCTCTGGTCCAGCTCTCTGAGTTCGAGCTCAGCGACACACTAATGCCGTTCGAGACGTGGAAGACAGGCTTGGAGTTGTTTGAGAAGATGGAACGAGAAGCAGAGGTAATGGATAGAGATCTAAGACCGTTTGTGGAAGAGTGTGATGGCATGCAAGGATTACAGATTATGACTGGAGTCGACGATGCTTGGGGAGGGTGGACCAGTGGATGGCTAGAAAGCCTAAGGGATGAATACGGGAAGTTGAGCATCTGGACATGGGGCCTGGGAGACCAAGGAGGAAACATGGCAGTTCCGAGGGTGAGCAATATATATATTCATACCCACGGATAGGACTGATGAAAAACAGGAGAAGAGAATGCAGCAGATCGTGAACTCTGCGCAGTCACTGAACGTCTTCGCCGAGCAGTCCTCGGTGTACATACCCATGTCCAACAACCCCGCCAGGCTACCATCGTATCTCTCAACAGACTCGACTTCGCCGTGGCATATTGGCGCGGTCCAAGCCGTGGCGATGGAGAGCATGACCATTCCCTCCCGGTTGCGGTTGTCTGATTACAGACACGGACCGCTGCAAGCCTTGGAGGAGAGTTTCAATAGCACTGGCAAACGCAGAATCGCGAAGCTCGAAATGAGCATTGCTGACCCGGATGTCCTGGCTGAGAAGTCCTCGGACCGCATTGAGCAAGCCGAGAAAGTAGGCTCCTTGGTAGCCCATCAAGCGAGCGAAGGAGACGACAGCCAATTGGCTGATTTCGACATTGAATTCTTCAAGCAGGACTACCGAGTTGCAGTCACTAGAGGGCAGAAAAAAGAGCACATTTTCGGCAGGGCGGAAACTACAAGAGGAGAATGGAATGTATCTGACGATGCTGGGCGAGGACGGGACCCGCACGATAGGTTCGGCACTGGTCCTGCGATGCAAAGGTATGTTACACTCAGCTCCACCAAGTTCAAGCCTAGTGAAGTGAAGTTTCTCGTACTGGAAGCAAGCCAGCAGGCTAACGATAGCTTGTTTCCTTGCCATGCCATGCCATGCCATGCCATGCCCTGCCCTATCATGACATCGTAGCTCAATACGAGCCGCTATTAAAACCACCATTAAAAAGCACCGCGACTAATAATTACTCACGTGCAGGTTCCACGCTCCGCTGCTCTTCCCTCTTCTCGATAGCTTCCCGACCATCTTCGACGTTGGATCAGGGAAGGCCAGCACAGTCGCTGTACACTCAGCGTTGACTACGAGCACGGCTGTCGCCGAGCAGGTCCGATCTCTCGAGCAGGTTGTGAGAAGAATGCATGGCCTCGATGAGCGGGAGTCACTCTGCAACGGGCTTCAGACAATTGCGGAGGAGTATAACGAGGGATGGGACAGCGGTAGCGATAGCGACGAGGACGATTGATTAATAGCAAGGAACAGTAGGCATGATGGCGGCGAGGGTATAACGCTGGTGATATCAATAAATGCGAGATGCCGCTCACTCCACCACAAACCTAGGAAGCGGATACCCGTCGTGGGAACAGGTCGCCTGCGTAAAGCAACGTTGGCAAGGTTGTGGACAACGGTAGATAAGGCGCGAAATGTATGCAAGGGCCTTCATGCAGGCAACACGATATCACGCTATCGATAACGGATATATACCGATTCGGGAGCAAACAATACTTCCTACATGTACCGAGCGAGGATACGATGCTTGCTCTGGCGCACGCGACCCAGGTTACAGATGACAAGCTGTCGAGCAAACCGGTTTCTGTCGGAGAGAAACCGTCCAGAACGTTTAGAAGCTGCTGCTTTTGGCGGTGAGGAGCAGACAAAACCGCTCACCACCATGAATATGGTGTTTTCGCGGCGCATGTCAGCCATGTTGCTTGGTGCCGGATCCCGCCGGCTTCACATGGGTTGCGATATCGGATTGTGTCGTGATCTTTTGTTGATTGTGGTTTGCACAATGATGCCAGCAGTGGGTCTTGAGTTGATTTGTGCATTGGCCTTGGAGTGGAGATTCTAACGCTCCATACAAGTGTACCACGACCTTAGCTTCAGCCGCAGGCAGGCACAGGCACAGGCATCGAATTCTGCTGACAGTAGATTGCTCATGCGGGATCCCAACAGAGGAATATTTTCTACCCTCTGAGAGCGTTGAGCGTGGTCGACAACTGTGCATGGTGGCGGGCGGAAGGATGAAAAGCAAATGCTGAGGGATAGACGGGCGGCTTCTCACGAATCGGCAACGGCCCCGAAGAGATCAACTCTCCACAGGCGGCTCGCGGCTGCAGGAACGCTTGGATCCAAGGGCGTCAGGAAAATCACAACCTCATGCAGCGCTTGAAGAGCTGTGGAGAATGACGAGGAATTGCAGTGATATCATTGATAGCGGGGGTTTCTAACCTCACCCAACCCTGGTGCAGCGAGTTCGCCCGCATCCTAGCTTTTCGATAAAACTCTGTTGCAGACCATGTGCGGATCGCGCTGCAGCTTATGCAGAACTCGAGCATTGGCTTCCAAGGTTCTGGGGGTGCCACCCCGCCACATCTGTGCCCCGCCGTCGCGATAGCAACCACTTGTGAGGCCAGAGCTACGAAGAGGAAAATTGCTGAGGCTGGGCTTGGCTGGGCTTGGCTGGGCTGACAAGAGCGGTGATGTGAGGAGCTGGAGGGAGATCAGGATCACACTCCGAGTTGGCCAAAGCTGCCACCCAAGTTGCGCGCAACCATTTCTTATCGAAAGATCACCCGAGATCGCCGGGGTGGTGCAGCTATTTTAATCTGGAGAGTCTGAGCTTCCCTCTGCGCAAGGCTTGCCGAGCAACCGTGGCCGTTTAGTTGTACTGTTTACTGACCGGTTGCATCATTGTTGTCTGCCTTGAGACTGCACGGATTGAATATGGGCAATTTCATGATGGGTCGATGGACAAACGAATAGCTGCGTACCTATCACCATGGTATATTGCTTATACAGTGGAGTCAGCGATATGCTATCATTTACTCGGGTTCCCTCATTTTCACAACTTATAGTCATGGCTGGGATCGTCGTTGGATGACATGACTGGAATATGCACCTTTTCTGTCGGGCTGGCATGCAGCTTCACCGTCGCTTGCCTCCGGTCAAATTGCTTACATCCCAGCAAGCTCCATGCAGGTCTCGGGAATCCGGCCTCTCACAACTGCCTCTTTGGCGGCTACTTTCTGCCCAGGGTCACTGGCCAATTGCAGTGCGGGTCTGAATATATCGATTTCCACGCTCTCCATATCTTGATCCTCTGCACACTCACACCATGTGGCTGCTCTGGTAAGGCCCAAAACCAACTATGCCTCCGTTGATACGGGGCCACCTTCCTCGGAGGACTCAAGCTTCACTTGGCGTATGCAACCTTACTGTTGCTCCTACTCCAAATCCGGTATCCAAATTGCTGGGGGTTGGTGGCTAGCCTCCTCACTGCATGTTTATTAGTTGGACTTGCCCCCCTCCCCTCTCTGCTGGAATCTCAACAGTGACCATTTGCTCGTGAAACATCCCAGCCTCTGGTTTGTTTTGCTTACACAGCCTTCAACAGCAGGAACTCGCTCGCTACGGTTGCCGCTGTTCCCTTCGTTTATAACAATCGTTTGTCCGCTTGGACCTGTCGTTTGCCAATCCATCAGACACTCACAACGCCGAGAAACAGTTGTTCGTTAAAGCAAAATGAAGCAAGTACTCTCTGTCCTCGCCCTCCTGGGCTCGGCTGCTGCTTGGGGAACTGGATACCCCCCCTATCCTCCTTACCCAAGCAAGTCAAAGTACACTCCTCCTCCGTACCCCACGAGTATTTACACTCCTCCTCCGTACCCGACGAGCATATACACTCCTGTAAGTCTCGTGACCCGTTATTTTTTATGACAAGAAACTCATTCAGACCTGTAGCCCCCGCCTCCACCTCCAGTAACTACACCATGCTCAACCACCTCGATTTACACGCCTCCACCTCCACCTCCAGTATCTACACCATGCTCAACCTCGGTTTACACGCCTCCGCCTCCACCGCCAGTATCTACACCATGCTCAACCTCGATTTACACGCCCCCGCCTCCACCACCACCACCACCCCCGCCGTACACTACTCTTCCTCCTCCTCCTCCGCCGCCGCCACCACCACCACCATTCTACAACACTACGACTTACTATCCCCCTCCCCCACCTCCCCCGGGAACGTACACTCCTCCGCCATCGTACACGCCCAAGCCGCCGCCTCCACCACCAACGTATCCTAACTCAACCGTGACGTACCCCGTGCCGCCAGTAACAACGCCGTACTATCCCCCAGAAACAACGCCGTACTCTCCCCCAGAATCGACCGAGGTGCCTCTGCCATCAGCAACCACCTCTGTCCCACCTCCCGAGTTCACTGGTGCGGCTAACTCCAACAAGCCTTTCGCGGTGCTCCTGGCCGGTGTCTTGGCTGTCGTTGCTCTTGCCTAGCGGCCTTCTTCTTTCGCTTCCTTTGTACATTTTGTCTTCCTGACGCTCTTTACCAACACGAGTACGCATGGATGACGGGCGTAATTACTTGGCGTATACTGTACTGGCATGAACCGGTGGAGTTGGAACACTCCTTATGCGCCTGGATTGGTGCGATACGAACACGACACGACCACAGATATGGATACACGGATGCGATGCACGCGACACTCTCTTGTAGAAGGGACAACCACGAACACTGATCGGTTGTGGTTCCGGTAATGGGTTTCTTTCAGATAATTCGAACGTGTGCACGTGGAGAGAAGGATGATGTGCGGCAAAGGACAGTGTGCGGTGCTATTTATTGGCTGCTGGTAATGTCTTGTAGTACCTTCCGTAGTTATACTAGATACTCTTATAGCGTAATTTCAATTGGCTCACCATTGACATGTGTGCTGGTCGATCGATGCGTGTGCAAGCCCGCTGTGCTGTCTTTATCGGGTAGTGAGTGAGGCGGGGATGGGCGTACATAGCGTGGTGCACAGAGAATTTGTCCATGCGTGTGTTACTATGAGGGTGAATGCAGCAGTTCCCCCTCGCCAGAAATTGCCCCAAATTGATCGTGAAGAATAATATTGTCGGAGGTATTGTCGGAGTAATATTCATCCTGCCACGGTTGCCCAAGTCGGTCAAACCGGTCACCTCACCCCTTCGGTTTTCACAATAAACTACCAATTAGGAGCGGGTCGAACCCGAGTCGCGTGTCGCCACACCTTCCGATGCATTTCAGCCCACATCCGAAACACGGCCTTGATAAACTCCAGCCATTCTCTTCTCTGCGCTGTGGCTGCTCGTTAGCCGCACTGGCGTGGCAAAGGAAAGCGAAAGATGGCAGAGTCGTGCAGTGGTGGTGACATGGGGAGCGGTCAGGCGAGTAAAAGAGCGTAAGAAAGCCTTCGCCTCCTGCCATTGATTCACGGTGAGAAATTCATGGTGCAACTGCCTATTCGCGGCTTGCTGGGGCGAAAAGACAAAATAGTCCTTCAGGTCTTGACCGGAGCTCGGGGGCACGGTCGCCCAGCCCCCACATTAAGGTTCACCGGTCAGAAGCACGTGACGAGCGTCGCATCACCTTAATTGATCTTCGCGGCGCCCTATTCTACTCCTCTTGTCTTTTCTTTCCAAAAAAGAGCTGGAATTATTGTAAAAGATGGACGGGCCGCTCGATGCACAAAACCTGGCTGAGCGCCTGCGATGGGAGCAAAATGAGTACTGGCTACATCTGGAGGCTGGCTCTCCGCTCGAGAAGTATCCCGGTGGGTTGTGCATGTACACATGGCCAACAACGAGAACGAAAACTGATGAGGAGCAGCAAAGCAACACGCGCGCCGCGTGCAGGAGAAGCTGGGGGTGGAGGATGGACTAATATATCTGCCTGGCGAGCCTCAACGAAACAATGAGGACAGCGATATGCCCGCGGCGTTTCGGCAGCGGCGCTATTTCTACTATCTCAGCGGGTTTGTTCTGTGATTCCCGTGCAGAAGGGCGGCACTGATGAATAAAAGGTGCAATGAGCCAGACTGCCATCTGACGTACGACATCGAGAAAGATTCTCTAGCCCTGTTCATCCCCAGGATCGATCCAGCGAGAGTCATCTGGAATGGGCGTGGATCTACACCCACCGAGGCGCTGGACAAGTACGACGTTGACCAGGTGTTCTACGCGGATCAATTGCAAGAGTTCCTCCAGGAGTGGGCCAAATTTTATCGCGGGAGTGTGTACATTCTGCATCCGTCCAACAACCCGCAGATTCCTGGGCTCCACGAGCCTGTGGATGCCGAGTCGCTGCAGCCCGCGATGAACCTCGCGCGTGTAGTCAAGGACGAGCACGAGATCAAGCTGATCAAGAAGGCGAATGACATCAGCTCCCAGGCGCACAGAGAGGTGTTAGCCAATATCCTCCAATTCAAGAATGAAGCACAGGTCGAGGGTCTGTTTCTGGATGTATGCGTCTCAAAGCGCGCGAAACAGCAAGCATACGACCCCATTGCGGCGTCGGGTCCGAATGCGGGAACCTTGCACTATGATGACAACGATGAGGACTTCGAAGACCGCCAGCTTATGTGTCTGGACGCAGGGTGTGAGTATGCACTGTACGCGAGCGACATCACGAGGACGTTTCCTTTGTCGGGAAACTGGCCGTCTGATGAGGCGAGGGAGATCTATCAGCTCGTTCAGCGGATGCAGGAGACTTGTATTCAGCGTCTCAAGCCGGGGGTCCGATATCTTGACCTGCATATCTTAGCACATCAGATTGCTATTGATGGTTTGCTTGCCCTGGGTATCCTGCACAATGGAACGAGAGAGGAGATTTATAAGGCGGGCACATCGAGGGCCTTCTTTCCGCATGGACTGGGGCATCATGTCGGGTTGGAGGTCCATGACCCGGGACAGGCGAGTTTGATGTCAGTGACCAAGGGGAATCCAAAGTATGAAATGGTAAGATTGAGTCTACCATATGGATGAGCGGATACTGAACTCATAGGCGCAATCCATCTTTCCGCACGACTTCCACCTCCCAGTCTACGACCCAGAATTGTGCAGATCTCCCGTAGATGCTCTGAGTGGACATCTCGAGGAAGGCATGGTAGTGACGGTCGAGCCCGGAATCTACTTCTCCACCTACGCCCTCAATATGTTCTACCTTCCCTCCCCAATCCACTCAAAATACATCAACACTAAAGTTGTACTTCGCTATCTACCTGTTGGTGGCGTCCGCATTGAAGACGACATTCTCATCACCTCAAAAGGTTACGAGAACCTGACCACTGCACCCAAAGGAGAAGCCATGCTAGAAATCATCAGAAGTCAGAACGCGCAGTGGCCGTTTATCTCAGAGTCCGCGGACCAGGGACCTGCCATGCAGCAGAACGTGTCTGAGGAGGAAGAGGAAGAGCTTTTGCGGGCTCCTGGTTTCCCTAGGCATACGCCAGAACCGGTTCCCAAGCCACCGACGAGAGCTTCGACCGCACCTGCAAAAAGGATATGTGACCGGAGATCCGGAGAGAATGTAGATTTTGAACGATTCGAAGGGCCTTCATTGGTTGCTCACTTTAAGAGATCGAGAACAACAGACGAAAATGTGATGCGCTGGAGAGCGGCTCGTGAGTGCCCAACAGCAATTACAATCAATAGTTCAAAACCTCGAACCACGGTCTGTGGCGAAAACTCATCCACATTCACACATGCTTATCTGGACTTTCCTTCTGAAACCGGACGCACCACTGTTGCATCACCTCCGCTCCTTCTCGCAGAGAAGAAGCCTGTCTGCAAGAAATGCACAATCCTCGTTGAGGCGGTGGATCGTCTAAGGGAGAATCTCAACAAGGCTGAACAGGGCTCGCCAAAACTGCAGTCGAGAGTTGAGCCAGCGGCAACGAGAAAGCTCCCTGAGATGGAGCAGCTCGGTCATGCTTGGAAGACAACACCAACGCTCAGGCCGGCTCCTCCGGGCCAGAAAGTGCTATTGAGGGACGCGAAGGCAAATATCCAATTCACGGAGGAGCCATTGCAGATACCGATTCGACCTTCGAAACCATTGTCTACACTCCATGCTGGTTTCAATACAGGACCAATGCGAAAGACTGTTCTTGCACCGCAACATTTAGAAACAAACGTCGTTCGTAAGAAAACGAACCAGCTGTTTGCGCAGACAAAGCCCTCTGCAAGGTCTTCGTGGGGCGAGGCGCCAGGGCGTATCCATTCTTTCTCCAGAGCACCGGTCTCACGGGCCTCGCTGCCAGTTCTTCGATCCCAGCTAGCGTCTACTAAGGTTGCGCCAGACACGCACAGCATCCCAGCGCCTCTTTCAGAGATCTCGCGGTCATCGGCCGTTCTAGCGAGAACCACAGTACCAATTCTCCAATCCTGTGAGGCCTGCCGTGAGCGCAAGATAGAGTGTCGTCGCCTCTATCATACTTGGCCTTGCACATCCTGTTTAGGACAAAAGCTTCCCTGTGATTTTGAGGAGGTGCCAAGGGCACAAATTACTTCGAACAAGCCTATAACCACAGAGAAAAGTGTTCAGAGGGTCTATGGGTGTGGACCTCCGCCGCTCAATATCAACTCGAAGCCACCTCTAGCGTACGTTCCGCTACCCGAGGAAATAATCCGAAGGGCCTGCGAGACTTGTCTAAAGCATAAACAAAAGTGTGACCGCGTGAAGGTCGACTCGCCGCCTTGTCAGTTTTGCACGGTGAATGGGTTTGTGTGCGAATACATGGAGCGAAGGTTCTTGCCAGTGTCCAACGAACCTGTGTCTACTGTGGAGGATAGGTCGAAAAGGCACAGCCTCCCGTCATTGTCGACTGCTCCGTGCGAGATTACCTCGCCGCCAGCAACCTCTTTTCCCACGCAACCTGTAGGACCTGCCCGAAAACGTGCAAGACGAGCCTGTGCTCTCTGCCGAATGCGCAGGATGAAGTGCACCCGCTCCTCTCCAGGCGACATAGCCAGCTCATGCTTAAACTGTGGGCAAGACGGGTTCCTGTGCCCAGACGCGCCTGCCGCACTTCCTCTTGTCCGAGCGGCAATGCTAAGACCTTGTGAAAGCTGTCGTAGACACAAAGTCAGGTGCAGTAGGGACACTCCATATGGTCCCTGTCACAACTGCGACACGAGCAACTTCGTTTGCCAGGATGCGATGCAGGAGGTGTTAATGTCAACGTCGGAAAAGAGGAGGGAGGAATTGTTGAAGGAGATTAAGGAGAGTGATAGAAGGGAGCGTGCGAAGTTTGAGAGGGCGGCGAGAGTAGTTGAGGGTACGTCTCTATGGAAGAATATTCGAGAGTCGCCCCCTCCACATATATTTGGGAGTGAAACAAACCATAGATAAGTCAATAAATAAAATATGTGGGATAGGGGAGTGGTTGGGAAGGTGGGTCTATTTCAATTTCATGTCCTTCTACTTTCTTCACGGGCTGTTCAATATTTTCCTTTGGTTCAAGGATATCACAAATACGTTTCTCCACACTATCGTAATGGCGGAGGGTAAGGGGGTTACGTCTGGGATTCTTATACTATTACGTTCTGTCATACATTCAATGCTCAAAAGGGTTTTCTATATCACAACCTACTGTTTTCGGGCCCTGGCTATACCCATCAGCACCGTCGATCAATGGTTCCCTTATCACAGTCAAATCTTTTCTCCATCTGGGAAACATAACGCGGCACTTCTCCGCAATGTAGAGATCATGGCGTGAGAATTGAAGATTCTAGTTCCGCTACTTCACCACGACATGTAGGTGCTGAAGCCAATCTTTTGACCAACGCCGAGAATTCCATATGTATACCCGCCCAAGGTTGTTTCAGAATTTAAGTTGGAGATTTGTGGTTGAAAAAAGTGGAGGGTGGGAGGCTTATTTACTTTGTCGCACAAAATTTACAGGCTCTAGGGCATGATTGTGGGCTCATTAGATGTGACTCCTGTTACTAGTGAGCATTACTATGATCAGTACTGCCCACCGTCAAACTCAAAGGGCACATGGACCGAGATGTCGAGCTTGAAATAGGCATGACAACATTGCGCTAGCTAAAAGAACAGTAACAGTTGGTGTCCTCTTGAATCCCTTGGCACATATAACAGAAATGAACTCCTTAGCATATTCCACCGCCATTAATGTTGCATACTCTCGCCATTGTTTGTCTTTGTGACAATCAGAATAATCGCAAATTTCGCGGACGACTAGATACAGAAAGCTGTCTATCAGTCCTGCCGCCTCTTTCTTAAAGCATAGGACATGGAGTTCTTGCGCAAGCTTGTCCCTATCTTATCATGCTTCATTACTTAGTTCCTAGAGGCCATGAATCGGTAACGAACCTTGAGATCAATGTGGCCTGTTCACCCACCAGAATAAGTCGCAATTGGTGTATTTAGTCATGTACAGATTTCATTTGAGCATACTAGACAAAATATAGGGTAATTCTTGCTGGGATTCGATTAATGGACCGCCCGTAATGTGGCGACAGCGGTGATAAGGGCCAGCAGGGGGCCTTGCTCTAGCCTTAATATAGCATAGCGCTCCAACAGCCTCGAGCGAGAACTTTCAGTCCTTCAGACCGCTCGGGAATTCTTCATTATCTATCAAAGCGATTCAGTATGAGTTCTCTGCCAGCGTCTCCCCCCACAGAGGATAATAGTGTCTCTGTGAACGCTTGGTCAGATCGCCAGTCAGGGTCCTCTATACCGAATAACGGCAAGGTTGAACCTCGCACTAGTGTTCATCGTCCATCTATCGACAGCTCTGCGAGCTTTTACGAGCGGCCTGAACCAAGGATCAGAGAGGCTGCTGAGAATGATGACGTTGAAACATTGAAAAGCATACTCGAGGCTGAAAGTGGGGGACAGCGTTATGGAAGGTTACTACAGCTCAGTCTAATAAAAAGTGCCGAAGTTGGAAAGACCCGCACAGCTGAATTGGCTTTACAGTTAGGAGCAAAAACCGATGCGCTTCCGTCGAGACAAAGCCCCCTTCTTCGTGCTATTCACCGCGACCACTTCCATGTGGTCCAGCTGTTGGTCAAATATGGAGCGCAGGTGGATGAAAGAGATCGGAATGGTATGACAGCACTCATGATTGCGGCGTTAAGAAATGGTTTTCATGCTCTTGATCTTCTGTTGCGCAAAGGCGCGAATGTTAACATGAAAGATAATGAAGGAAAGACTGTCCTACTCCACTTGGCCGCGGACCGATCTAAGCATTGGGGAATGGACATTCTAGACAGAATTTTGACGACTCAAATCAAGGTGGACGCCAAAGATACAAACGGACGGACCGCCTTGCATTGGGCGTGCACGACGGGCCATCGGATACTAGCTGAAAGACTTCTGACGCAACCGACCTCAAAGCGTGCCGACATTAGCATGACTGAGTCGCTATTAAGAACTCCACTTCATCTCGCCGTTGCTCATGGCAATTCCGATATTGTACCTCTTCTTCTTTTTCATGGCGCTGATATTAATGCACAAAGTGCTGGTGGATGGACTCCTTTGCACATTGCAAGTAGCCCTAAAGTAGGAGAGCCGATGAAGTATGCTGACTCGTTTTCTCACCATTAGGCGTGCCAAAGGGCAAAATTCCTGCACCGCGACCCGGGCATCGTGCAGATGCTGCTTGAAAACGGAGCGCTAGTCAACGCGCAGACGACCACAGGAGAAACGCCACTCCATCTTGCGGCGGAATCTAGCGTGCCCTCTGTTCTAGAGTGCTTACTTCGGTGTCCTGATATCAGACTAAACGTTAGGGACGAATACGGGAACACTCCATTCTCGAAAGCAGTCAAGGCCAAATCAATGCATGCACTCCATCTACTAGCCCCTTTTCACTTGGAAAGACTATCCAAGGAAGCCTGGGACGCCAGTAGAGCCTTCAAAGCCACGATTGTTGACTTTGGACATTTTCCTAATGGAAAGCGACGCACAGACAGAACAATGCATGACCTACTTTACTCCAACACCCAGAGAAAGAGCGTAGAATTACCTCCGGTGCCAGGGTCTCGCGTGTCTCCAAATCACGATTGGGCCACTCAGTTTCGTTGGATACATATACCGGCGAATAATATCGCCTGGGCTGAAGCACTTCTGACGAAAGCGTTTATCGAAGATGGCGATTATGACGTCGAAAAGTTCGTAGCCGTTGAACGGTCACTTGAAACCATTCAACGTGGTCAGAGATTTGAGTCACATTACATGAGACCATTTTGTGAGCCTACGTCGAGTGGTGTGATTAGGAGTAACTTCAAGGTCAAGTCCCGACGAAATCCATCTCGGGCGTCTTTGGGCGAAGAGTTACGAGACTCGAAGGATGGAAGTCTGTTCATTCTCATGCCGTACATCCATTTCGAAACAGGTAGGAGCTTACAGACAATGGAAAGAACAATCAGAAGCGCCCTATTGGACAACCCGGAATCCACTCAGATGATGCTAAACACATCCCACCTTTACAAGGAGGAGTCTAACCGTCAGAGGTCACAGCCTTCAAGCAACGACTTCAACATCCGATCACTATCGTTCTATCGCAAAGTAAATGCGAGCGACAGTGCCCTAGTTCAGGTACGAAGCAAACTCATAAAAGATCGAGCGACTCAAACTGACGGAAGTGCAGAGTAAAAGAGACAAAACACAACTGATTAAGTCAGCCGGTCAGACGAACCTCAACCTATACATGGTACGCTCGAAAATACCTATTTCATTTCGTCACTGAGCCTCACACTTTGCCTAGGTCGGACAGCTTTGGATGTGGATCCTAAGCGACAACTTGATCATCACTAGTCTCCCTCAACCATGGAATTTACCCAAGGACGACCATCTGAACGTGCTCGAAAGTATCATCAAAGACATTAAGAACAGGAGTAAAGAGACTGTGCCGGTCAGATCTGTTGTAGATCTGGCATCAATTATCAGCGGCCGCTGCATCGGTGCCTTCGAGAGTCGGGTTATCAAGGAAAAGGACTATCCGTTCCTGGACAAGTTTGAGTCAGCGGTAAGTGGCACAGATCAGCAAGTCGACGAGCTCTTTAGGGAATTCAATTCCGACTCACGACAAGCTTCGGAATGGCTCAAACGGCAACGAGGCTCCTCCAATCGATTCCTGAAAATCTCTAAAGAGAAGGATAAGATGCCCGGCGATAATTCTTCTGTTGAGCCCGAATGCGTGGATCGTCTCCTTGATATCAATCCAGAGACCATGTTGCTCGACCATATCCAGAGCCTTCGCGACGAATTCCAATTGCTCACCTTGGTTCTTTCAAATCAATCAGTGCTAATAAACGAATTTGTGAGGAAGATTCAGGTCGCTCCTCTGGACATTAGTGGATTGAAAAGTTTCCAAGAGAAGCAGTTGGGTACAATTCGGACACACTTAGGGGACATCCAGCGCATGCAAAACCAGACAGACTCTATACACGCATCCATTACTAATCTGCTTGACCTCAAACACCGCTACGCGAACGTCTTTGAAGCCCGATTTGCGCGATATCAAGCAACAGACACCGTCCACCAGGGCCAAACAATCATGGTCTTTACCATAGTTACAATCATTTTCTTACCCCTGTCTTTTATCGGGACTATATTTACAATCAATATTTCAGATTTTCCACAAGGAAATACAGGAGAGCCTAGCATGTCCTTGGCCTTCGTTTCGAAATGGATTTTCGGAATTGGTTTTGCGATTTCTATTCCATTGGTTATCCTTGCACTCAGCTATGAAAGCATTATGAGGCTCTTAAGGGAGTGCAAGAGACGCATTTGTGAGAGGCGGCACAGGAAGAGAATGGTAACACCAGAGATAGATATGGTAACGCCAGAAATAGAGGAAGCGGACTGGAAGGAAATCGTAGATGGAACCTCCCATGGGTCTGTGGGATTCAATGTCTTGACCACGGTAGAGAAGAGAAGGAGGACCAGCGCCATCATGGAGGAAGTATGACAACTTGTGCAGGATCAATCTGATCCAAGTCAACTTTTCATCTTCTCGAGAGCGAGGACAGCCGTGGAGACCGACTGGCTCAGCGATCTCAATTCTATGACCGCGATTTCATGTTTTTGGAGTTGATACTGTATGAGTTAACGAGTTTTGGAGAACAGCTCAAATCCTATCGGAAAGCATTACTCATCCCTGATAAAGTCCCAAAATACACGCAAGACATGAATTAATGTAGGTAAATGAGGCACGAGCAGAGTTGTCAACAAGTAAGCCGTTATCAAGTACTTACTTGTTTACTTGATAACGTAAGCAAGTAAGTCAATCAAGCTCTGGATTTTGACTTTATCAAGCAACCAAGCTTTCAATTGAAAGCTTACTTGATAGCTTGATAAAAGCTTGATACTTTGGTAAGCTCATAAAATTTTTTGGAGTTGCAGATATGCCCTAGATCATTCAAAACGTGATACAACGATTTTGGTATCGTGAGAATTCTCACGATAATTTTTTGGTGTTGAGAAATCCTAGCCCTCCTATTGGCTAGAAAGGCCGCGCCAGCCAATTAGTCAGCGAACACGAGAAATTAGTCTGCAAGCGCCCAACGCGTCAAAACGCTATCAGAAATGGTCAATTATCGTCAAAAAGACGCCCACAATCGGCCAGCATGAACAGCAGCCTCTCCACCGTTTTCTCCCAGAAAGTTGCATCTCAGGATGCCGAGTTACGTGACGGCGCAGCCGACGCGACCATTGAAGCCTGCGACGACGCGGGCACCGACGCTGCTACAGACGCAGGCTCTGTAAACACAACCCTCAACATCTCCACGGAGGCTTCTTGGCCGGAGGACCCCGACGATTTTCAAGGGCTTGACTGGAAGCGCGTCCCTAGCCTCTGTAAGCCTCCATTGCCAGCCAAAAGGTCCGTACAGAGCTGGATTTGGAGGCATGGAGTGAATTTTTCATGTAATTAGATCACGTGCAAGCGCTTGCAAGCCTATCAAGCAAGCTTCTTGATTTTGCCTATCAAGTAAGTCAATCAAGCTTCAAACTACGCGTTTTACCAAGTAAGTAAGCTTCCGAGAGGAAGCTTACTTGGCTTACTTGATGCCAACTCTGGGCACGAGTGTTGATATTTTGAAGTGATTGTATTGAACGTATATGTGTATTTAGTGTGTCCATGTAGAGGAGAATTGTGGATGAGCTCACATGTAGTCGGACCCAATTTGTCATGACTTGAGCCTAGAACTCTGCTTGTTACTTCTTTTCCATTAGCAGCAACAACACGAAGCTGCTTAGAATTGTATTAAATGACAATCCGCAAGCAATCACGGTTCAATACAGCACCACTTGTCCCGCAAGCTGGTCATGCACCGAATTCTACCACTTCCGGAAACACAACGTGTTAATGTCTAACATCCATCCAGACAAACCCCAACCTGATACGCCTACCAATACGTCATTGAGAACTATGATAGAAAGTGGATATCCAAGTAGCATCAAAATCAAGCATTAGATATTTAAAGAAGTAGCACTTAGGATGCCCCAGGCCCACGCTCCAACTCAACCTTCAACCGCCCACAAACATCCACGATCCACATCTCGTCCGTCCGTCGCTCTTCCTTCTCGTTTGGGCTTACATCGAAGAAGTCGTGCTCCAAGCACTGCCTAGGAAATTTGTCGACATCCTCCCAATCACGCTCCTCACCCCTACCCTCGTAACACTCGCCGCAGAGATCTACGTCGACGCAACTCTTGCAGAACAGCCACCTTTCATTCACTTGGATTTCCTTTGCGCAGACGTCGCATAACCTGAAAGATTCATGATTTCCACCACAGGATAAACACACTGATGTCTGCTCACAGCCTTTTGGGGATTCAGCTGCCGAATTGGCGAGTCTGAAGGCTGTTTCGCCATCCGTAATCTTTCCCGCCCAAATGAAGAGCCTGCCGAGTAATTTGAGGTTGGTGGCGCGCGAAGAGGGTATCTTCGAGATGAGCGTCGTTGCATCGTGTAAGTACCGAAGCGTGTCATGACCCGCGGTGTTTTCTTTGTGTTGCATGATCGTCTTCCAGCCTTGCTTGATGTAAATCCCTAGCAGCATACCCATCATCTGCTGTGTTCCGAGAAGCTCGCTGTTCAGCACACCACAATCTTCCTCCAGCACCCCAACCAGGCTTCGCAATACATTTTCCGCAGCATCGTTCTCCCCGGCAACACTCAGGGCTATCGCTTGCAGCTTTTGCCAACGCAGCTTCTTCTCGTCGTTTATCAATCCGTTGACTTTCGAGCCTGATGTCGAGTGGAAGATTTGTAAGTCAATGGCCCGCTCGAACACATCTGCGCTCTCTTTCCATCGTTTCTCCCGCAAGTACAATGCTCCGAGGCGTGCAAAGATCGGTATTAGATTCTCGCTGTCCCCGCCGCGTACATGTTCAACTATCTTGATGTATCGCAGTGAAAATCTTTCTTCGAAGAGAGGATCTTTCTCATCCTTTAAAGCTGTGAACAACCGATTGAGTGCAATATGTATATTGACGTCCGTTGGCCCGACCGCATCCTCGCATTCTCTGAACGCCGCTTCAATGTCGTCGAGAGAGGGCTTGGGTAGCTTTTTCATTCGCTGCCAGCGGCGGCCAAACGGAAGATAGTCCTTCCATGTGTAGGCGCTGCTATACGCCTCAACCGCCGATATCGTTTCCCTCAGTTGCGCTACAGGGGCGTATTTTTCGGGGGGGAGGTGTCCATAGCAACTCCTCCGTTCTCGGTCTCGGTTCGCCTCCCGCCATACCCAAAACCCAAGGGAAACGATACAAGTAGTCCATATGATGGGTCCAAGAACTCTTCCGAAGCATCGTACGCTCCCGGTGTAGGTATAGATGGTGAAAAGTACGATTAACGCTACCGGGTAAATAGAACACCAAAATTTCCAGAAACGGCGTAAAGCGCGCGTAACCTTTTGCACCAAGCCCATGGTGCAGATAGATTTTCCAGAGATGGGTGAAGTGGGGAAGGAGGAAAATGCGAGTTAGGTTGCGACGTCAAGGTGGGTAAAACAAACCTCGCCGCATGCTCAAGGCTCGGCCGCAACCTGCGCCACGATCCTACGATCCTACGATCCTTCACAGCCTCCCATCCCCTGGGAGCTCCGATGGTATCGGAAAGGGATTATTCGACGTAAAAGCATATAATTTTGCTTTTAGAGGTAGCGTCTGCTTTTCAAATGTGACACTCAGCGTGCTGATGGAAATACGCTAGTAATGATTTGTGCTCCAGTACATGAGATACTTCACTATTAGTCGCGCTGCAACAGTGCTGCTAGCTAATACAATTTATACAGATATTTTGCTCTATCTGCAGATATTCGAGGAGCAGTCAGCTCAGGGAATAATCATCGCCTTCCTCATCCGATCAAACACTCCACCCCAAGCGATCCTCGTATATTGTTCCTCGGTGAGAATCGAGCCTATGACTTTCCCTTGTATGATTCTCACCACTATGAGCATCGGGATGGCGACTGATCTAGCAACGACTGCACCTCTCACAAGTGTAGATTCGTGACTCCCTATCAACAGTCTGAGGAATTTGTAGACGGGGTCATTCTGATTATAGCAAGATGGCAGCTGGTAGGGAGTGTCTGAGAAGTTGACGGTCAGTGAATAAAGGATGAAGACGGCGGGGTAGAGTTCCGCGGGTCAACAGCGTCGCATTCGAGTTCAACTAAACTCTCCACTGGCAGCAACTCGTGATATCCGCAACCTGCAAGCGATACTCATTCTCCAGGAATACGTTGCTGAATCTAGAACATACACTGAGTTTTAGTAGATACCGCCGTTTCTAATCTTCGCATGGTATTATCATTGTGAGATATATACTTAGAAACCGATTTACAGATTTATGAGCTGCATAGTATTGACTGCTAGACGGAAGTAATTTTAGAGTTTATTGCATCAAATGTCTATTAGTGAATATGGTTTGTCGCTCAAGTTTCAGAAACGGTCATCTCGGCTCCGATCCCTCCGGTGTTATCCTGTAGGACCCTCCAAGACTGAACTTTTTGTCGCAAGTGAGCTGTACCTGACCATCTATATTAGCATGGTCTAGATTTAGGGTAAGATGCTAACTAAATCCCTAGCTCGAGTCCTATTTTGGAAGGCTAGCCGAATATTGAGTGGCCAGTCAAAATTTAGAAGCCTAATCCTAGCCTAGACGAACAACCAGAGCCTCTCTATCATCTCACTTATGATACCTTGCTCTCTGTTCCATGTTGAGCCAAATACACTGTAGGATGTTTGATGGAGGTGCAGAGACTGACCGCCTATTGGACATCATGAGGCTGAACAGGCTACCGCTGAGGGCCCTATATAGACCCTATGTGAAATCGTTGACACCCTTGATGTAGAGTCAATTGCTTCCTCTAAGCGCTGGTCTCATACCTGCACAACTACGAACAGACATCTATGAAGATTTCGCAGATGTGCAAAGAATCACGTCCTAAGTTTCTGCAGCGTCACTCGCCAACTCCAATTGTGAGCATTTCTCGAAGAAAGAAATCAACCCGTTCTACCGGTCATGGCTAAAACTAGCGTGTGCATGACATCAGGAACTGAAAATAACGGAGTGTCAGGTTTTCAATTATGTTATAATCCATCTATATACATTTGGGAACAGTTATGCTAGCGTAACATGACGTAAAAAGAGAGAATGCGTAAGCCCAGGACACTAGTCCGCTATACTATATACTGTATCAGCTTTATATTGCATACATCATACCTACGAGACTTATTACCACCCTGCGTACAGAATGTATATTCAATCTTGAGTATTGGGGTACAAAATTCGACTCTGCATCAGAAACTACAACACTTTACCAAGGCGGTGGACTCAAGTCCAGCCCATCAACACTCAAATGAAAGCTATCCATCCTCGAATAACTCCCCGCAACATCCAAATCCAGCCTCCCCCTCTCACAATCTTCGAAATCAACCTCACAGACTAGAACCCCTCCATCTTCAACCTCCCAAAGCGGGCCGGCAAGAATCTCGCCCATGGGGGAGATGATGCAAGACCCGCCACGGCAGACGAACTCGTCGCCACCGGCTGATAGCTGTGGGCGGGAGTGGGACTTGAGTATGGGCTTTGGAGGGGGGAAGCTGGATGTCGTAGGACTGATACTGTCGTCTTCGATAGCAGAGGTGTCGCCATTGGCTGGTTGGGAAGAGGCTTCTGGAATGGGGTCGACGATGGGCCAGCAGATTTCGTGTTTGTCTTCTGTGAGGGTAATGGTGCTCCTTCGTCGTCCTGTTGGATGGCGCTGTTCAACGGGGTGCGACTGCGTTCCGTTCGTTTGCACTTCTCCCTTCGAAGTCGGCGTTTCTCCCGTAATCCACTTGGGCAAGTTCTTCTTCCTAACGCATTGATTCGCGCTGACCACAAAACACCTCCCCTCTACTCCCACAGTCGTCATCAACCCCGCCCACGTCTCCCTTGCATCTGCCGTAGGCGCAAACCACAAATTCACATTCTGAGAATATAGCGAGTGTCTCAGCAAGGGCATATAATTCTCCCAGCAAATCGCGGCTGCCATACACAGCCTCACGCCTTTGATCTCCGTAGTAACCGCCCGCAGCGTGGAAGGCGAGCCCTGGCCCCAAATCAGGCGCTCCGTCGCGGTAGGCATGACTTTTCTCCTCTTTCCCAGGATGCCGTACCGCGGACACACGTAAACGACGTCGCAGTACAGTGTCCCGCCGGCTCGCTCGACGAGTCCCGTCACAATGAAGACGCCCGTCTCTCGCGCGATGCGCTCTAACTCCTCGCGCGTGCCGTCGCCGCGGTATTTTTTGTCTCTGGGTAATGGCAGTTTCTTATTTATCCAGTCATCGCCTGCGCCTTGAGGTGTGTCGCCTAGATCCACCGCTGCGTGCAAGTATTGGAGGAATTGCTCACGGCCCTCAGGAGCCCGGGCGCCAATTGCATTGTTGCCGAAGGTACATGTTCGAGGGTAGCCGCCGAGGTAGGCTTCGGGGAAAAGAATGAGGTCGACGTTCTGCTGGGCGGCAGTCTTGGTGGTTTGTTCGAGCGCGTGCAGGGTTTCGGCGGTGGTGGAAAGGGTGCGGGATTGCGCGGAGGCGAGTTTGAGTTTTTGTGGCATGTTCATGGGTTATGGTGGGTAATGGCAGGTCAGAAAGGGGAACAAGAGTTGAGGGGTCATGGTAGAGATCGTTGAGGTTGAGTAATGATCGAAAGCTCAAGCTTTGGGAAAAAGAGGGGCTGCGGGGAACTTTCGGAAGAACAATTGACTTGCTGTTACTCCAGCCAATCAGCAGCCAGCCGCCTCTATGCATAGAAGGGCTAGAAGGAATAGAATCACTTCGTAGTCAAATTGACATATTCATCAGATCAAAAATATCGGCATTGCTTCGATCTACCAGAAAATGGACTCCCCCGTAGTAATAGTAGCAATTTGTTCTAAAGAGGCTGTGCCTGCCGCTGCCGTCCAATTCCAAGTTCCCTCAGGCGTCCTCCATCCTCCGCCAACTAGAAATCTATCGATTCGAATCTGTGACACTGTTGCCTCCGGACCTGAGGCTCCGCCTCTATTGGCACTCACGGCCCTGTTTGCGCCACGCTCCGAGGTAAGCTTCGACCGACCGATTGCGCCCCATTCGGTGCGCCTAACAGCATATAAACAAGCGTGATCCCAACTGTGGGACCGTATTCATCAAATATCCAATCCATATTCAACCCAAACCCACATAACCATCTTCAAATAGAGCATGTCCGGAAAAGAACAATATGTCGATGTAACGAAGCAAGGCGACGGTGGCTTTGCTGATGCTTCGAAGTCTCCCCAGTCGACGGGTAAAGAGCAGGAAGCTGGGATGAATAGTGGGTAAGTTTTTCGAGGGGTTCCACGCGCGTAGGTGCCAATTAACACGGGCAGACCTAATACGAGTTCCGCATCTGCACCGGCGCAGCACAAGTCGCTGAACGATGTCGTCGAAGAAGACGTCCACGCGCTGCTAATAGGCGACCCCAATGAGTCCATCCTAGTTCCCATGATTCATACCCACGAAAAGCAGTCGTTTAGGAGCGTCTTTCTCGGCAAGCCGGTGAAGACCTCTCATACAGTCATCGCGCGCAAAATGCCGCGGGCGCACTATCTCAAATTTTATGCGAAAGATTCCCAGGGGAACTATATCGGGACCGAGAAGGCGGCCGTGGATGCAGGGTTGGTATTCGTGCCGTCCAAGAGTACTCCAGAGGATCTTCTCCAGCAGGTACGAAAGGTTGCCTTTGGAAAGCCGCACTATGCCAATGACTTTGGGAACATAATGGGGATGCCAACTGCATCACTGGCAGCCGCACCAGGTGGGTCTTAAGGATTCTGTTCATCGGTTTAGTACTCAACGACAATAATAATTTATGGCCACGTACCTCGGCGCACCAGGACAATAATGAAGTCCGTTTACATATAACTCGTTTGTTACATATAACTCGTTTGTTACATATAACTCATTTGTTTTCACCTCTTTCTATATCTCTGTTCAAGATTTTGTCATCCACACTGCCCTGTGATCCTGGTCTGAGTGCCACGCAAAGGGTCCGACACCCTTCCGCCCAGTGAGACGAGCCTTCCTTTTCTACTGATAGTGGGGGCAATGCTGTAAGTTGCTTTATACTAGAATCGCTTGCTTGACTCATCCTCTCCGCTCGATCCTCGATAGAGATGTTCATATCCGTACTTACTTGGATCCGATACAGGGGAACCGGATTCGTTTCCCATCTGTGGCTTTCAATATTTGATATTCCGCCCGAATTGCCTGCGCTCGCTGTCCCAGGTTTCGGTGTCCTTCCTCTCCCGTAGCTAGAGTTTTCGGTATAGTAGAGAGTGGAGTTGAAGTACCGCCGGAAGAAGATCTTGAGGGCCGGGGCAGAGGCGCATATGACTGCAAGGTCGGCTTCAAGCGCGGTCCAGATCCACCCATAGAAGGCGACCCAAGTGATGTCGTACGTGTAATAGTAGACGTAAATGGCGTAGTATGTGCGCATTATTCCGCACACACATGTCCTGGTACGTCTTAGCGAAAGCATAACAAGCCACCTTTGGGTGCATCCACTCACAACAATCCCAGGCCGAAGATTCCGATCAATCCAGCCTTTTGTCTCTTGCCGATCTGCAAGTTCCACACGAGAAAGATAGGTAGGGCGCATATGATCAAATCCTGTACGGTACTGATGATGACCACAGACAAGATCAGCGCTGCCTCGTTAAAACACTTGACCTCATGTGTCAACCTATACGTAAAGTCAAAAAGACGCCAGTTTCCTTCCGCAGGATTACATGAGAAGATAATCACAAAGCTAAATATGACCGCGTAACAGATTACTGATACAATGGCTCCCCAGACACAGTAGACGAACATTCTCGAGAATGCCCCATTCGTCATGCGTCTGTAAAAGCAAAGGATCGAGATCTTAATGAGCGAGGTAGATGCCAGGTACAGGATTTCAATAGCCAAACTAATCTGGAGAGTCATTAGTCTCATCTCAACCTTATACGAGAATGGAAATATACCTCTCGTGAAGTGACAAGTGTCATGGGAGTTTGTTCCCAGACATGCCACTGGAAGCCGTATATCCTGGTTGCTGCTCGTCGTTAGCACATTCTTGCGTGATAGATGAATACTGAGCTCACCCAAGATTGCTGCAATTGTCAACCCGAGTAATGGAATAATCGCGATGGACATCAGCAGATCGTCCAGTCCGGCGTTCCTTCCTACCACCATCCGAGCCCATATTCGAGCCGAAAAGATAACAAGTGTCAAGGCCATGACCCCGATTAGTATTGCCGGCCCCGTCCAGTCTCTCGTTGTTGGGTTGTCGTAATTCGGTACCGGCCACGAGATGACCACGGAAAGAGGGGGGTGGAGACCGCCGTCACGGGCAGAGAGGGTGGCACCAGTGCCATAGTGTTGATGACCATCCATGACAGAACGGAGGCTCACTTCGAGCGCTTTCTCTGAAAGCTCTCTTGGAGTGAGGCAGCCAGTATATACAGGATGAGGTGTAAATAAAGGTAAGATTACAAAGTGCGTCCCTGCGGTTGAATTCGACGCTGATTCTGAAGTGGGGAGTCGAAGACTGTAAGTGTCCTGTGCCAAATGTGGAGCCACCACATGGCACTCTTCCGCTTTGCATTAAACCAGCGCCACAAGCGAACTCTCCCGCAGTGCAAGTACTAGATCTTAGATCGTTGATATCGGCAAATGAACAGCCTCAAGAACGCTTGGCAAAACCCCTGCCCTCGCTCATTCTGGCGATCGTCCATTGGTCTATTAGCAAAGGGCAAAACATAATATGCCCAGATAGCGGACAAATATCAGCATCGGCGCATCCTGAAGACTTGGTTTCCATAGTGGGCGGCATCCGGCTGCAGCGCTTATCCAGGGGAACTCGTGACATTCCTGTTTCTAGATATAAGTAGTGGTTCGAAGTTTAAAGCTCTGCGTGCTATCGATGATCTGCAGCAGCAGTGTTTTGGACGTTTCAGGTAGGAGAACCAAATGCGCCTCACACTTGAGCCTCAGAAGCTTCTAGTCATGTGCTCAATCTCAATTGTGCTCATTATGACAACGATTTAGACACTGAATATCCATGAAGAGACAGCCAATGACTCCAAATTACTAGGATCGCTAAGTAACCCTGCCTGGAACTCGTCTATGTGAGCTGGTGCATAGTTTATGAAATCCCTGCAGTGATCAAGCGGCGATCCATTTCTTCCCGCTTCATTTCTTCAAATGCCCGGAGTTGTTCAAAGCGCATTTCCTTGCGGGGCCGGTAAGTTGTTGGCTAGCTGTGTATAACGAACCAGATGTTTGCGTTGGCTGCTCGCCTGTGGCATAATTGGCAAAAACCTTGTCAAACCGGTAACTGACATCTAGATAGCGACGCGTGAGCATCATCGCCATGCCACGTTCCCTACCCGCGAGTAAGTTTGAAAGCCAATCATCAGCTGCAGGGCAGTGAGAGAGTTTGGACGGCGTGGAGTTGGCTTCAGATAAGGTTTGTAGACTTCCGAGTGTTACGAAGGAGCTAGTATTGTTCTTTATGCATTTTCTTGAGGTGTGCATTTAAATTCAGCCCTGAATATAACCGCGCCACAATAAAATATCATCAAAATTCCTCCAGGATAGGAATATTATTCTACTAGACGTCCCTGCAGATTTTTGGGACTTAAGATTTTGTTGTTAGATGTATAGATGTGGATCCGGCCTATCTTCGGATATACCTTTCAAAATGCTAGTTCACATGGCAATAAGGTTTTGCTAGGCGTCTGAGGGTGATGCAGGGTGTCGTCTTAACCTCCGCGCGCAGTGCCGAAGATCCTGTCACAATAGTGCCGGCAGTCAAGGCGAGAAATGCAGAACGGCTTCTCGCTTTAATTACAGCTCGTGGGGGAAGTCGGGACTTCGGATGTGGTTGGATGATGTGAGAGAAGGGTCTGCTATGGTCGTCTAGCGAGCCACATCGTCATGGCACAATCATTGAATTAAGAGGAGCTTATGATACTAGGCATGATGTGTTTCCAACAAACTGACACAAGAGAGAAGGACGTTGGAGACGTTGGATGTTGGCAATATTTCGGATGGATGGGAATTCAGGCGAGGACCGTGCGTGATGCACGGCGACTACTTTCTGCATCCTCGAGTCATAAGCTTTTGGACAACGGTCTATCGTTTCACGGTAACATTGCGTCTTCTGAATTCCTCTAGATAATCATAGTGTCTTCTGGCTATGCGACATTTCGTCCGTATCCATTTGTTCAACTGTGATTTATGCCCCGCTCAAGCGGTTAACAAGTTCACTACCAGCAAGGCAAGGGTTTCCTGCTTTCCTTAGTTACCCTTTTCTATCAAATCTCATCACATATATCATGCCACATCGCCGTTTATTCCTAGTGACATGAGGTTAATGCAATTCATTCAATAAAGTTTTCGCTAGTCTTATTCCTAACCAATGTCTTGTGCACGCAGCAAAATATAACAAAATTGCAAAATTGTTTCTATACCATGTTGAGCTTTGAGCCAGCTGCTTGCTTTCAAGCTAGAGTCCGAACTGCAGGAAACCATCTCACTCTCATCTTCTCTTCATATCTCTCCCAGTTTTCAGCAGCTCTATTCCTCGTCGCCACCACCGCCATTACCGTTGTCGCAAATTTCATCCCTCCTTCTTGGTCTTATATAATTTCGTTCCGTTTTTGTATAAAAATTTCTTCCTTTTCTCGGCCTTGGCTTTGCCGGCTTTACTGTTGCTGCTGTTCTTGTCGATTGGGCTCTCGTCTGCCAATTCCTGCTCCTCATCAGCAGACTTCACTATTTCATTGCCAGACCATCCAATGTCTCCCGTACCGCGCGAGTGACTTCGTCCTCCACAAATCCCGATCGCAGTCTAATCCGGGGTGCGCCATGAAATCATCAATGGTCACATCACACAGAGGTGGACGGCGACATTCATTACCTTGAGCACCATCCCACTGCCGGTTCTTTTTACTAAGCTTGGTGATTTCTTTACTTACAATTTGGATTATCTTCTCGTCGTGCGAGACATCTGCTGCGTCTCCGGTCATGACATCGTTGGTTGCACCCAAGTTTACGTCACGAGTCGCACGTGGTCTACCGCATGTCCTATTCTAGCTACCTCCCCTTCATGGGTATATATAGTCATCGTACGAGCAGTCAGCGTGTCACTGCTTTCACACTCCTTATATACACATTTACCCATCAGATGATTGAATGCTTCCACTTACCGTGACAAACTATTTCCCTCTAGGCTCGGTCAAAATCAGATCTGGGCTGCCCAGTGAATATGTTTGGCCCGTCGATATTCCTCCAAAGACGTCTTTTCTCATACTGAATTGCGTCTCGTGCGGGCACTGAACGATTTTAGTTACGGGAATCTTTTAGAAACATTATCGAGCGGATTTCACTTAAAATACACTAGGTGTAGTGGTACTCAGTCGACGGTGTTGTTTGAGATAGCTTGGGTTATTTTATACCAGGGCGATACGGATATGATATTTGAAAGTAGAAGAAAGTAGTACGCCACAACACGCATGAGGGCATTACAACCTTGTAATTGTTTGGGGTGTGACTCTTGCACGAAACCATCCATCAACTTCATCGGATGCAAGTTGAGTATAGTCTTTAGAAATCATTGTAGCTATAAAACAAGTAGAACTGAGGAGCTTGAGGTGAGCAGTAGATTGAGTTGTTTGAATTGGGTATTCTTAATTTATGTTGCAATTACCAGTTGAGGACTCGCTCCAGGCACTGCTCAACTCCGCAGCATTTGCGTACGGCACAGTCCATTGATACAAATATGTTCCAATATATATGCGTGGCGCTAAGACTACGGTGATGTGATCCCATGTCGACGGATGCTTATGGCCGGTAGTCGTTTGATATTGGTGCATGCGGCGTAGCGGTAGAAAGCATACCCAGATGCGCGCTTACTGTCGAAAGTCTCTGCAGAAAGATAACAAATATGTGAGGCACTGAGTTCTGATTCATCATCTGGTGATTAATTAAATGCATATGAGAGTCAACGCAATCGATTAAACGCCGACGTTGGAAAGAGCACCTCGACACCCCTGCCCCTATCGTGCCTCGCCCTGAAAACAACATCTTTTATACCAAGGTTTGAAGCGTATAAATGTTGGCTTGAAAATGTCGTGATGACACTATTTTACACATTACTTTGCATTGAAGAAATCAGTATGGCAGTGATATACCTTATCACCGGTGCAAATCGAGGTAAGCTTCCCATTGGTTGTTCTCACAGTTCTAATCCCATGAACTATTGCAGGACTGGGGAGAGCCGTGGTGGCATCTTTATTGCTACAACCTGATGTCACGGTCGTTGCCGCCGTACGAGATTTATCTTCTGAGACGAGCGTTTCTCTCGGCGGCCTTCCTCGAAGCGAAAACTCGTACTTGATAGTCGTCAAGATCGACTCAATGTCAGAAACTGACGCACTTGACGCTATACAAACACTCAGAACCAAATATGGCATTTATAGGCTAGACGTTGTCGTTGCCTGCGCCGGATTTGGCACTGTTTACGGAGACCTGATGCAAGTCTCGACCGAGGAAGTCAAGAATCTTCTTGACATCAACGCTCTCGGTATGTACAGTGCTTATAATCATGAGCCATATTAATTCGGCGCTTATGCAGGTCCCTTACGCCTCTTCCAGGCTTCAAAAGCCCTCCTTGACGCTAGCAGAAAGCCCCGCTACATTCTCATTGGGACACCCATCGCAAGCATTGCCGCAATGGAACAGAGTCCGTTCCCAATGATTGCCTACGGGGCAAGCAAGGCAGCGGCGCACTACCTGACTCGGAAGGTCCATTGTGAATATCCCAACATCATCGCCTTCGTTATTGATCCAGGGTACTTGATCCATCAGACCTACGCCCAAATACGCAAGCATGCTGACTACGTGACAGATTCATGCAGACGGATATGGGAAATGCTGGCGCGCGTCACTTTGGATTCGAAAAGGCTTTCATTCCTGCTGAGGACTCAGCTGCCTTCGTTCTCAATCAAATCCACGAGTCATCTAAAGAGGATACTTCGGGTAAGTTTGTCTCAATTGACGAGAGTCGGGGCTACATTGAATGGTGAACGGAAACTTAATTTTTCCATTTTTTCCAACGAGCCAGCAACATCGTTTCATAGAGTCACTCAGTCCGCGCGCTTACGGGTTAAAATGAGCACAACTGGCCAAGAAAACGTTCTTTGCGCACGTTCTCCACCCATTGCGTCTTCCAGTCTTTTAAACAGTGCATTCATGACTTGATCATCCCTAGCCAGATCCGCTGGTCGCGGGAAACTTGCACGAACAATTCGCTGCACCATGTGGATGTCCCAATCGACCTTCCAAAAATCCGGATCGGGCGCTTCAGTGACCACTTCCTGTTCCTTCATTTGGCTCATTCGATCTACCTGGAAATTGCAGATTGCAGAGCTGAAAAACGAGAGTCTTTCCCCAGTATTCTATTTGGAGCGGTGGACATCTTCCCAGGACTCAGTATTGAAAGGAACATAGTCTAGCCAGCTCGTCATCCCATCCATCGCCTGTTTCTATCGCTTCTGTCTATCAGCTCTACCCTGGTTAACAATAGGGAAAAAATTGAGATCCATAATCTCATCCAGTATTGGCTGACAAAATCGTGCATATGACTTCTCAGTGAAGAATGGGGGCGCGTAGAACCAAATTGCTAGTGTTCCCTTTGGGCGAAGAAGATTGAAGATATTTTTTAGGGCCTTTTCGGTGTCCATCAAAGGAAAAGTTTCGGCGCGTGTGATGAGGTCAAACGAGTTCGTGGGGAACTGTTCGTGCAGATTCTTACCACTGGAGACTGTGCACTGTGGACAATCGGTCAGGCGAGATGTTTGGAAAAACGTTCCTTCGCGAAAGCGATACTTGCTGAATCATTATCGCTGGCAAAAATATGAGTGAAGTGCTTGATAAGTGCGCGCACTGCGGAGCCTGATCTACTACCAATGTCTAACGCGGCCTCTTTTTGCCCCAGTTGGTGGAAATTGAGAATGGGATTAAAGATCCTGGCATTGTATTTAGGTCTAGTAGCAATATCCTTGTCCCAATAATTTGTACTAATATTTTGTAGTTTCCAGAATATAGTATCTTGGGTGTTGCTTTAAGAGGAGTCCGTCATTATAAGTGTTGATGTTCAATGCAATGAGGTGAGGAGATTTCCGAATTAGGAGTTCAAATGCGGCTCCGTGATACAATGGCGCCAATTATATGTGCGAGATTTGTGTACCCTTTTTAAATTAGCGCTAGAAACATCGTCGTCAAATCCGGGGCGCATCTTTTATTATACAGGCCTTCGGCGGTTCGGATAAGGCACAGATGGGGCGTAAGTCGTAATACGACGCCAACTGCATGTGTGGACGCCGGTGAGTCAATACCGAAAGTAGAGCAAGACCGTCATCCGTGCATATTGATATGACCAGAAATAGAAATCTTGGTAGATCTCACAGGTGGGGTCTCGTCCTCAACGTAATTCTAAAGGGTCACAGTCTGCCCTCCGTTACCAACTCCATTATTTGTGCCATTTTGATTCACTCTGATCCAGCAACTTCTTCATTGCTCTTTCACAATGGCTTTTTTAGAAGCAGACTACGTTATTGTTGGGGGAGGACTCACTGGGTGCGTTGTAGCTTCGTTGCTCAGCCGCAGCAAGCAGAATTTTGAAGTTGTTCTGATTGAGATGGGACCCGATGCGACAGGCTACCCCAAAACAGACACCATTCTAAACGGCCTGGGACTTCTTGGAGGGGATCTTGACTGTGCTTATGAGAGTGAACCCGTCACCGCCACGTGCGATCGCTCGCACACACTCCGTGCTGGAAGAGTGCTAGGGGGAGGCAGCATGCTGAACTTTGGAGGGTGGCTGCGTTCAGACGCACTCGACTACGACAATTGGTCTACCGTAGCTGGCGACAAGAGATGGAGTTATGAAGGAATCAAGCCTTGGCTAGAGAAAGCAGAGAATACCATGAAGGTGAAGGCAGTTTCTAGCGATCCTGAGCGGCAATATCCCTTGCGTAATGTTGTTACTAGAGCATGGCAGGAGGTTGGAGTTACAGGTCCAGACAACAAGCTGGAGGGTTCGATCAAAGGTTTGGTGGACCTGAAAGAGAATGTTTTCAATGGTCTGCGTCAGCCATCTTATAGCGCTTATCCTTTGGATGGTGTGAAAGTCTTGACCGAAACGTTAGTCTCTCGTGTTGTGTTTGAAGGCCGGACCGCCGTTGCCGTTCAACTGGCTGATGGGCGAGAGATCTCTGCTCGAAAGGAGATTATCATTTGCGCTGGAGCATACCGAACACCTCAGCTGTTACTTCTTTCTGGGATTGGGCCTTATCAAACCCTCAAACACCACAACATTCCATTGATTCACGACTCACCAGGAGTTGGCCAAAACCTCCACGATCATCTCGCTCTGTATCTGGCGTTCAAACTGAAAGATCCTTCCCGAGGTTTGGCTTTGGGAAGTCCCAATTTTGCCAACCCGTCCTTCTTCAACGGGCTACCCTCGGACTTGGTGGTCAGTGAATCACTGCCTCAAAGTATTCTTGATGGCCATTCCGACGCCATCTATGGACAAGATCGCAACGTCTTCGAAGTCTTCACAGTGTATGGGAATCCTAGTTTGCCAGGCATTCCCTATGATGGCACTCACATAGCTACTTCGACCATGCTTCTCTTGCCTACATCGCGAGGCAGCGTTACAATCAATAGTGCCGAGCCAGATCAGCCACCAAAGATCCAACCGGAACATCTGCGAACGGAGGTTGATCGAACTACTCTCATACACGCAACTCGCCAAACTCTCCGCGTCATGCTGGGAACAAAAGCCTTTGAGAGTTTTGTTGAGGCCGAAACCCCGCCTTCTGGTCACCCTAGCCTGGAGGGACTAAAGTCACTCACAATACATAGCAGTGATGAGGAGCTGCACGATCGAATTCAACGCACCAGCGAGCAACACTACCATTCTGGCGGAACAGCTGCCATGGGGAGTGTGGTAGACGTCGAGGGCAGAGTGATTGGTGTTAAAGGGCTGCGAGTAGCTGATGCAAGCATTGTTCCGGTGCCACTTGGAGGCCATCCACAAGCCACGTTGTACGCAATGGCCGAACAGATATCAAGCATGATTTTGAAGGAATGAAAAAACAGGAGCGGGTAACACCTTTCAGCTTTAAAGATTGTAGTGTATATAGGTGCTGTAACGCAAGATCTCTAGGGACAACCACTTAGCCAGACTAAATTGAAGTGTTATTACGTTAGTGTTAGTTAAAAGTGCTACTAATCGAGCGCCGCCACCCATTCATACACCTACGAGGGATATTACGCTACCAGGGACCCACCTCAAACAAATGGTCATATTCATTTTACGTGACGACTCGCGCCGCTCATGGTGAGCTCGGTGAGTTGCTTGTATAGAATGTATACAGAGAACCTCACGAACATCCCTATGGTAATCGTGTCCAACCTTTGTTAGTTAGCAATTAGATTGGTTTACTGTTCAAAGCGATACTCTTTTCAGAAAGCTCACCCTTTATAGTCTTAGTATCGCACCGGTGATCCTACGCTAGTCCTTCACTGATTATCTTCCAACACCCTTCAGGGTTAGTACGATCTTAGTCAGTTCAGGATTTTCACAATATGTTAAATAACTACCTACTCCTTAGTCTTTGTAGGCTTTATTAAGTTGGACTAGCAATCGCGTCGTGAGGCTAATCTTATGCTTCAGGGAACGTGGTAGAGGTCTGCAGCGCGTTGCACCTTGTTTAGAAGCCTTAATAGAAATCTGTATATGAGCTTCTTTTCATGTAGTGCCAGATATATCAATCCCTCCCGCTGTTAGCGCTGCTTAGCAGCGGTTCGTCTCCGCTACCACTACCATACCATCTCTACTTTATCCTTCGCTACCTACTTCTAAGGTGACCCTTTACAGAATTATTGCGGATTGGTTTTGCAGTTACTTCAGACGTGGAGCGTTGGCGTCTTTGGTATGAAACAGCTACAATAGCTGGATTGGTGGATAGTGTTCGAGTCCATCGTACTCCATTCTCCTCTCCTCTCTTTCTTTTCCATCCCGCAGCTCCATACAAACTTTTTCCATATTAATACTCGTGTGTAACTTTCAATGTTGGGTGCCATGAAGCTCATCTCGCTCTTACACTGCAATTTAAGGTAGTCTAGCTAACGTTCTGCTTCTATGTCTATGACCGTTCATGATTCGTACCGCAATTTTGTCTTATACAATAATGTTGAGCTCTTTTCCTTCTACCCACGCCTCGATTGTATCCTTCAATATGCCCCCCAGGTTCTTCATCGTCCTCTGCGCGAACCACGCCAAATGCGGGCTCAACGTAACATTCAGCTCCTTGACCTCCTCGCTAAGTAGCGGACTATCCATGGGGCCCTCAGCTGGCTCTTTCAGAAGCACATCGGTCGCATACCCAGCAACCTGGTCATCTTTCAGCGCTTGTATGAGAGCCTTCTCATCGACGATGCCACCCCGCGCGATGTTCACGAGTACCGCATATGGGGACATGGTCCTGAATTCGGCGGTCGATATAAGGTTTAGGGTTTGTGGATTGCGCGGGAGGGAGAGGACAAGAACGGTGCTTTGGCGCAGGACGTCTGCAAAGGGGATGCGGTCGTCATCTTGTGTCGACGGGGGAGGCAAGACTCCGTCGATGCCCTCAGTTGGCGTCGATGGATTCGACGTCTTGCGCGCGGCGATGAGGACTTTCATGCCCAGCGCGCGTCCGAGGGCTGCAATACGCTTGCCTACGCACTTATCAGCACTCCTTCCTCGTCGCCATCACACCACGTCAAACCTACCTAAAGACCCGTACCCAATCACGCCCATGACTTCATCTCCACAGCTTAGCGGCGGCTGTCCATCGCTAAACCGCAATCTCCCCGTCAACGTCTTCTTCTCCTTCCACTCGCTTGGCACCTTCCTTATCGCGCGATCCAGCATCACCGTTCTGCGCCTCGCCGCAAAATACAGGCTAATCGCATGCTCCGACACTGAATCTAGATTCGCGCCAGGACAGTTCGTAACGCGGATTCCACGCGCGCGGCACGCATCGAGGTCTACAGGGTCGGTGCCTGTTGCCATCACGGCGATAAGCTGAAGCCTCGGCGTTACATCGAGGGCGAGGGTTTCCGCAGAGATCCTGATGGAGGTGACGATGAGGATGGTGGCGTCTCGCACGCGCGAGTGAAGGAGAGAGGCATCGGGGCGGTCGTATACGGTTAGATTCCAGGTCGTGGATGGGGGGAAGTCGAAGGTCGAGGGGAGGGGCTGGTGGATGCGCTCGAGGGCGACGATTTCGTGGTGCATGGCGGATTGACGCCGCCTTGGACAGTCTTACGTAGCCGTGAGTACGTTAATTGAGACGTGGTCGTATTGATTGACAACAGTTTCTTTTAACGACTTCGACGCTCTTGCCTCTCTCTTATACAATTGCTTGTTCGCTTCTGTACTGCGTAGGGCGCGAAAGCTCCTCCCGCCAGAGGCCGCATATTTCCGACGACGACGCGAACATCGATACAACGATTCGAACAAGACGCTGGTGTTCTTCACGATTCAGTCCATGGATAAGCCCATCCTCTCCTATCTTTTTTTCTATACGAAATACAGCGCCTGACAATCTCCTCACCCAATCGCAATGCCCAAGAATACGCCCGATCTCCGTTTATTTGCCGAGGCTTCACACCCCACCACGACGCCGTCAACCACACACGTAATCGCCTGCTGCTGCGTCTTCGTATTCACTCACGCTGCGGCCATCGCCGTGACACGCCGCTATCAATTCCCTCGCCCTCTCCTGGCCCACAGTCCCACTGTACATCTATCTATCTAAGGGCTCGACCCGGGCGCTCCTCGGCCCGTCCGCGATATCCAACATGATGGTCCCAGATTCAACGGCATGGCCGGGATTTCTTCACCCAGTCTCGCTGCCAAGAGCGGGCGGCAATCTCATTCCCGCCTCGCGCGCTTTTCTCTGCATGCACTTGCCTAAATCCTTGTAGCGGCCCTGGACCATGCGTCGCCTGTTGTCTGACGTCTGGGCTGCAGCCATTTATTCAAAGTCAGTCGCGTGTCCGCCCAACAGCGCGATACTGCTGCAAGCCTACTACCAGGACGACGAGAGCCTCCATCCCCTGCTCGACGAATTCCCGACTGAAGAACCCACCATGGCCGATGCTACCGGCACCCACGCCCACGGGACCCAGTCGGACGCCTTCCAGGCCGAGAACGATGTCCGCCACCGCAGTGATGGCAAAGAAAGGAAGCTGAGTCTGGGCGCAAAGAGCCTTGGAGAAGATGGCGGCCACAACTCTGCCGACGACCTCTTGACGGCCATGGGCTACAAGGCCGAGTTGGTGCGGTCACGGTCGACTCTCCAGGTCGCATTCATGTCTTTTGTCCTCGCTTCCATCCCGTATGGACTCGCGACCACCATGTACTATCCGCTTGTTGGAGGTGGACCGGCCAACATCATCTGGGGCTGGGTCGCCGTGTCCCTCATCATTCTCTGCGTGGCTGCTTCGTTGGGAGAAATCACCAGCGTCTACCCTACTGCTGGCGGCGTCTACTACCAGACATGGATGTTATCAGCACCATCTTATCGCAAAATCGCCTCGTGGATCTGTGGCTGGTCCTTCGTCGTCGGCAATATCACCATTACGCTCGCTGTCAACTTCGGGACGGCCTTGTTCTTGACTGCGTGTATCAATGTTTTCGAGAAAGAAGAAGGGGTTGGGATTTTCGAAGGCAAAGTCTGGCAAATTTACCTCATCTTCGTTGCAATCACGTTGCTTTGCAACCTCGTGTCTTCGCTTGGAAACAAATGGCTGCCCCTTCTAGATGTGAGAAATACTCTTCCTACCGCACCCTGCACCGTCACTCACCCGAAACTAGACTTTTGCCATCTTTTGGACGTTTGCTGGCTTGATTTGCATCGTAGTTTGCGTGCTCGCCATCGCCAAGAATGGACGACACAACGCATCATATGTATTTGGTGAATTCGACCCAAGCAACTCAGGATGGCCCGCCGGCTGGTCCTTCTGTGTAGGACTCCTACAGGCAGCCTACGCAACTTCGTCGACTGGCATGATCATCTCGTGAGCCCGCCCTCTGAGCCAAAGCAACACTTGTGCCATCACTCCCAAGCACCACTTCCCATGCATCCTCGCCTTTACCCATGCGACTGCTGTGCATTTTCCGAGCGCAACTCCACCGGGTAATTCCGCCCCTTGCAAAGCCAGAAGCTAACCCGTTTTAGGATGTGCGAAGAAGTCGAGCATCCCGCAACCCAGGTCCCGAAAGCCATGGTCGGAACCATCGTTCTCAACACCTTCGCCGGCCTTGTGTTCCTGATCCCTCTCATCTTCGTCATGCCCGACCAGGCCATGCTCGCCGGGCTCCTATCAGCACAGCCCACGCCGCCGATGATAAAAAACGCCATCGGGTCCTCAGGGGGCACATTCGCCCTCCTCATCCCGCTCCTCGTCCTCGCCATCTTCTGCGGCATTGGATGTACCACTGCTGCGTCGAGATGTACGTGGGCCTTTGCACGTGACGGCGCCATTCCCGGCTCGAAGTGGTGGAAGCAGGTCAACGTCAAGATGGATGTGCCTTTTAATGCCATGATGATGAGTATGGTTGTTCAGCTTCTGCTGGGGCTACTGTACTTTGGGTCTGCGGCTGCCTTCAATGCGTTCTCGGGCGTGGGCGTCATCTGCTTGACGACTAGCTACGCAGTCCCGGTCGCGGTGAGCTTGCTGAACGGCCGCAAGCACTTGGTCGAGGGCAACTTTTATCTCGGGAAACTAGGCGCTGTGTGCAATGTCATTACTCTGTGTACGTTCCCCTCACCATTCCTTCTGCAATATCTTACTAACCAGTTCCAGGTTGGTCGGCGCTCGCCATTCCGCTCTTCTGTATGCCGACGTCCATTCTCGGTGGCGTGACCGCCGAGTTCATGAACTACGCTTCTGTCGTCTTTTTCGCCTTCTTCGTCGTCGCTACCGTGTGGTACTTTGTGTGGGGGAAGAAGAATTACCAGGGCCCGCCCACGCACGAGGATGCTATTCTCGAGGCGCGGAGAGCGAGCGTGGCCAGTCACCAGCAGTCGAAATAGAGATGAAATAGTGTATTCGGTTTAGATATTTTCACACGTGTGCTTTCAATTATTGCATTTTTACCAATAGGTGGCCAATATACCATTCTTTTTGCTTCTACAGTACGTGTGCCTGTGGACCTTGTTCTTCCCAGTCTCACCTAGGACTGGGCAAAAGTTCGCTTTCGAGCTACATACTCATATCCATCATCGTAGCATATTAGTGCACATGTTGATTACGATGACGTCAGTAAAATAGAGTGCAGCTTTAGTTTTAGTGTGTCATAACAAAATACGCTAATCCTTTTCGCTACTAGCCTCCGAACCTCTCTTGCGGCAATGACGGCTGCATAACTCGCCGCCTTCAACTCAAAAAGCAACCATTTCTCTCCCTCGACCACATCCTCATACTTTTGCCAGTCTTGCCACGAATTTTATACTTCACTTTCACGTGTTATCCAGTCGTTCCTAGAATGAAACCTATTTTCCCATAAACGATGTATCATTAGCCGCAATGTCTCCAGAAGCCCATGCACTGACGGCTGCCTACCCTCTCTCGCACAACTACCCCGGCGGGGAAATTACCCGAGAGCAACTTTTGTGATATATAAACCGAGTGGATCGCGGGGCAGTCGCATCTCCGACTCGCTGCACGACTTAAACTTCTCGGTGTGAACCTTCAGAAACCAAATAGCATAGAAGAACACTATTGAGTCATTTGACCGGCATTTACACTCACCATGGCGGATAAGGCGGCCTTCATCAAGATTCCTCCAACGGAGGGCTTCCCGCAGACTGTGCCCACCGAGCCGGATAGGCGCATCACAGAGAACGACATCGAAATCCAGATGTGCAACGAGGGCGACGCCGAGAAGATCGTACGTTCACTCTCATCTTCTTCTCCCCCGTGCACGGGTAGGTTTAATCAGATGTTCAGGCAGAAGGTCTCTACCAGGTGTTCCCGGACGCGTGGTGGGACAGGAAGGAGCCCCCTTCACAGCGCCCTCCTACGCATGCACAGCGCATCTATAACATGACGATGCGCATCCGGCCCTCGCTGTCTCACCCAGACCAACACTGGATCAAGGCCGTGCACCTCCCCACCAGTACCATCGTCGGCGTGGCGGGTTGGGCCGCCCCAGGCATGCCCTTCCACTGCATCCTCCGCAAGTCAGCGCACACCTTCTACGGGTGGAAGGAAAAGAACGGACTGTCTGACGAAGAGTTTGACGCGCTGTGGGTGCAGACGGACATGGAGCAGTGGGACAACAAGTTTGAAAGAGACGATAAGACCCGCGAGGAAGTTTTGCAGGGTGAGCCGCACTGGTATCTGGCACCGCTGTTCACCTGGCCCGAATGGCAGGGCAGAGGCATAGGGAAGCTGCTGCTGGACTGGGCCATCAAGCAGGCGGATGCGACGGAGCCGGTGACGCCCATGTATCTGGAGAGCATGCCCTACGCCAGAGCAGTGTACATGCACTGCGGGTTTGTGCCGCAGGGTGAGTACAACTTTCTTAGGAGGGGACCTGCGATTGTCAAAGGTCTAGAAGCAGAAGCAGAAGCAGAAGCAGAAGATGGCAAGTATAACCAGGAAAAGGTAGGCGTCCAGGTCGTGGCATAGGAAGTGCGGAGTAAGGTTGCTGGTGAGTCGGCGGGGCGCACTAGAAAGCATCTGAAGCAGTACGTCAAGGGCACTTTTGTGTATGCAGGGCATACCTACTTGTTCCTAACAATGCTCGCGGGTGTACTAATGCCACGTGTGGACCAGGGCTCAAAGTCCCCTCCAGATTAATCCCTGCATCTGTTAGCGCTACCTAGATATTATTGCGGAAAGGGTGTGCCTGGCATGCGGCATTACCAACCATACCTTAGGCATCATTCCAAGTTCAAGAGATATATATCTCCTACATGAAAGTCTTCTTCCGGTGTCCTCAAAAAAAAATTCGTCTCACTGCCTACTTCAACACTCTATCCTCCCTAGCAATCATAGTAAGCACTTAAAAAGAAGTTGTCAACATAAACGCAATTCCAAGGCCTTTCCCCGTAATGCTGTTTTTGGCTGCTGTAAAGCACGGCGGCCTCGTGTACCCAAGCGGGAACATCTCCATGGACCCACAGACGCTTCAGCTGGTGGAGGGCTCGGTGAAGGACAGAACCGTACGTCGTCAGCCGCATGCTCGTCATGTATGATTCACTTTCCCCGGATTTCGAGAACCGCCCTAGATGAGATACCCAACAGGGGTCAAATAAGCCATTAAAGTTGCGCGGTTATGCTCAACATTAGACCCGCATGCGCTCTATACATATAATAAAAATCGAACCTGGTTAATTGGCCTCATAGACATTGTAGAAGACCTCGAAAAGTTTCTGAATAATTCTCTCAAGGGCTAGGATGATTTGTGCGGGAGATCACGTTGTCAGTTCAAGTTACTCTCAGGTAGTACAGCAAAGCTGGATGGCTTGGCAGCTAGCGGTGTTGGCCGTCGCGGAATTGCGCGTGAAATTCTGTTAACAATTCTGTCAATCCTTTCCTATTCCTCTCATCAGCCCCTAGCTTTGTTACTGTATTCAAAAATTACTCGCGACCTGCCATCTTCGCAGGGAAACACCCGAATCCAGTGAATCAGTGGATGTCGACATGGATATCTTCATGGAACGGGCTGTAAGTTACCCAATTAGAATAGTAAATGAGGCTGACTTTAGTATTGCAGTTGGCTCAAATCAACGACCTTTTTGACGTGGTTTTCGCGCGTAATATTATCATGAGAGGCTATCAGTAGT
This sequence comes from Beverwykella pulmonaria, assembly GCA_001599595.1. Classification (NCBI taxonomy): domain Eukaryota; kingdom Fungi; phylum Ascomycota; class Dothideomycetes; order Pleosporales; family Melanommataceae; genus Beverwykella; species Beverwykella pulmonaria. The sequence continues at coordinate 1,661,929 of BCHH01000010.1, read as the reverse complement.
TGATGATCCAGGCTCAATTGGCTATCGGAAACCACGGATACAATGTCAGGTGCAATAAATTATCATACACGACGTTACGTAAGGAGCTCAACCAGAAGGTCCTTCGCGTTCCATAAGTACCCGGCATGGTTCATGCGTCAGGGGTCTGGTTCGTGCGCAGGCCGAGCCCGATTAGGACTCGGTTATGCACTCCAGGTTAGGTAAGCTAGTTGCCGGCTCATCGTTCGGAGAGTACTGTGTCGTAGAGTACAGTATTTGTCAGGACCGTCGTTCGGAGGGTACTGTAGAATACAGTACACTTGACAGTGTCACTCCATGACATTTTTAGCATATATCTTATTCTTTCTTTTAGTAGCTGGATACAACGAAATTGTAACAGACTGCTACTAAAACCATCCATCTCTTCTATCTTGTTTAATGCATTGCTGCCTTGGACATCGCATGGCTGCGAGTCGCCCTCTACCCTCCTGATTTCTATACTATCCCTTTACGCCACCCTAGTAGAGGCTTGGGAATTAACTAGTATTGATACTAGCTAATTATCCTACTTCGAAAGTTGATTCCCTTTGCTAAACAGTGTATAGCTAAGCGGCTAGGAACAATTGTTTAAGAAGACAAAGCACCTGCTTATAACTACTACCTACAGAGACAAGTATACACTCTACACGGCTTCTAGAGACTACTTTAGTATGGCAAGTCACCAAATTTAAACGCCATCAAGCCGTGCTAGCCATAGATAAAAAGGTTTGCTACGAAGAAGGGTGCCAAAGAGTAGAATGTGACGGGCAGCTATTTGAGCGGAGAGCTGAAAGCGGTTTGTATTACAAGGTAACTTGGCAGCGTGGTTATATACACGGAATAAGCGAGGGCATGTGACAGGATAGTCACAGAGGTCCTGTGACGGAGTCGTCACACAGAGCAGAGGTAATACATGTATGGGAGCAGTGTTGGGGGAACTGTCTTAGGACAAAATACAAACTTGTATTGAGCGTATTCCTGTACATATCTAGACGATCATTGAATTAGAAGGAGGCAATGAGTAAAAGGAGGGTAGAAATACTGGTAAAGTTCGATAAGCGGAGTAATTGCCGAATCAGGAATATGGCGTATACCCTGTCTTGCCAAGGCGGGCAGGGACTTTTGAAAGGCATCTCCGTACCCCCCCCCACGGAACACAATCACATACAAAACGTGCATGGTCCGCCTGTACCCCTATTGCTTGGCAGCCTAGAGGAGTAAAAATGTCCTTCCTACTAGGGGGCTTATCGCCACAGTTTAGATACATTACTTGAACAGAACCTGGCGTGGGCAGGAGGGTTGAGGCTACAGCGGAGTAGTGATCCAACGCAGTCTTTACGCAGACGGACCGCGTGCGTCACGTAGGGATTTTACATACACACGGCAGAGGTAATATTATGGGCACACTTGTAGTATGACAGTAGGTTATATAGGAAGCAACGGTTTCACAGAATCAGAACATAGCATGGACGAACGGTAGTTTAGGCAACCCGTAAGAGATCTCTTACCTGTGTGGCAGAAACAAGGTTTTATTCCCCAGAGGGTTGTTCCTATGTAAGGTAACAGGTCCGCATAAACCTAACAGTGGTCGCCTTCGGACGCTAAGCAAGACATAATATTATATACAATACTATTAATCTTGTCTTCCATCTTATAGGATGCCGTCAACTTAAATCACCATCCAACCCTTACCTGTATTTGGTCATAGCGGTTGAAAAGCTCGCTCCATACTTTTTGGAGCCATCATTTCGGCTGCACCATCAGAGCATCCAGTTCCTGTGGGCTGCTGGGCGGGAGCTCATGCAAGTAATGATTCTGATCCAGTTCCTTGAAAGCGAGCTGTTGTATCGGATATTTTACCGGGTAGAACGAGGGTTGTTCGAAAGGAGTGTGGGCAGATGGTGCTATAGGATTAGAATTAGAAGGCTGGCGTCTCTTCCAGAGGACCCGAGCGATGACTGCGAGAACGAGAATGATTATGGCTCCGAAGCTGACACCGACGCCCAAGCCTACTTTGGCTCCACGGGATAAGGAATTGGAAAGGTTCGACGGTGTAAGAGTTGGAGCTGGAATGCTTGAGGATGAGGTTGTTGAGACTGGTGTGGACGACTCTGTCCAAGTTGACAATTGCGTCTGGGTGGAGATTGGCGCCATTACAGAGCTCCTGATAATGTTTCCCGCGTGATCGAGAAACACGCCTCTCCCCTTGGCGCAACACGTCGCATCGTTGTTACAGCAATAGCTACCGTCATTGCAAACCGTTGCTCGAGGAAATACACCGCCCTGAAGTTGTTCATCTGCCCATCCATTAAACTCAGCTTGGTAATCGATCCGTCTAAGATAGGAGAGGCAGAACATACCGTAGAGACAAATAGTTGCGCAGACGGCTGGGTCCCACGGGTGAACAGCACATGGTCCCCTTACAAAAGTCCCATCGCGCTCCCCTTCGTTCTTGCAAAGTCGATTCTCGGTGCAGTTGGCTCTGATGCCGCAACATTGGGAAGTACCCGGACAAATCTGTTGGTCGGGGTAGGAAAAGCCATCGTAAGAATAGCAGGAAAGGGCAGAGGAGTAGTCTACAACAAAGAGTGCTGTGAAAAGAACTGATACGAGGATAGATTGCTCCATTAGGTAAGCTATGCAATCAATGAAGAGAATCAGGGCAGCCGTTCAAATTGAGCGAGGGTGTCTTTTGTACTATTACTGCCTGTGCCGCAATTCCACAGCTCGAATCTCAGGTAAATTGGGTTTGCTTGCTTTCGTATTCTGGGAGCCAATTAGGCAGATCTACGGGTATTAGTGCGATCACAGTGAGTGGTGACTCCGCGGCGCGTAGCATTTGAGATAAAGAGGCACGTATTGTTGCATAAAAAATAACGTTGCGGCACAGCTTCCCAAAGCTATCGCCAACATCTTATCAAACACAATGTGCCACCTAGCCCTGTCTCTCTCTTCTCCAAACAGTGCTTCTGCAACGTGATTTGTTTTGCTTCCACGCTCTTTTCTCAACCTCTCCAAGACCATCAGCGTCATGCATGCGCTCTTCTTGAATCGGAGACTGAAAACAGTAGGACTATTCGCTGTACTTCTTCTCACCCTCTCGGCGGCTTTTTATTCGTATTCTGAGGGCTTTCAACCCCTATCTTTTCCCCGATTAAGTCATGGTCTCTTGGTTACGTCTTCCTCTTTGGACGAGACAGACGTAGCTACGTTGACGGCTCTCGCCCCTTCCCCTCCGCATTCTAGCACTGTTGCTAGCAAAGAATACCAAATACAACCTGCGCCTCCATCTGCTGCAATTGTGGCAGCTGTGAAAACAGATACAGACTTAGGTTGGTTATCTGAGGTTAATGACAGGTTCTTGCCCCTTAAGTCCTCATCTCACCTCTCATGTTAATCCCTATAGTATGTGGAAGCTCCACCGTTACAACTTTGACGACCCCAATCCACCACCCCACGCATTGTTCCCAGCAAACAAAGGACACGAGGCCATGATATACCTGTCGTATATTATTACCAACTACAACTCGCTGCCTGACTATTCCATCTTCATCCACGGCCACCGGCAGTCCTGGCATCAGGAAGGAGACATGGTGGGCCTTATTAACAGCCTCCGGATCCCGGCCCTGGAGAGAGATGACTACGTCCCGCTTCGATGCGATTGGTATCCCTCCTGCCCTGCTGAGATTCGCCCTCTCGACCACGACGCTACAGTGTGGGGACCAGGCGTGCACCGCGAAGACGCTGAGAGGGAGATTGGCAACGCCTGGAACGAGCTTTTCGGATCAGTCGAGTTGCCGAGGACAATTGCGAGCCAGTGTTGTGCGCAGTTTGCCGTCACTCGCGATGCGATACATAGGAGATCTAGAGCAGACTATGAGAGGATGAGAGAGTGGCTCCTACAATCGGACTTGATTGATGATATAAGTGGACGTGTGTTTGAGAAGTTGTGGGCGTATATCATGACGGGCGATGCTGTCAGGTGAGAGTTGTCCATATGCAGAGATGTGCAAGGTGTTGATATGCTGATAACAGTGTGGAATTAGGTGTCCTCCACCACAACAGTGTGCTTGCCAATACTTTGGACAGTGTGCGCCTAGGAAATGGCCAGTTCCACCCGAGGGTCTAGCTAAGTGGGAATAGAATAGATCTTTCGTAGCTGCACGCTTCGGAGAAGAGGTTTGATTGTGGTGGCACGATGGCACTAATGACTAATGAAAATTCCACTCGCGACGAACGATGCTAGCCATATGTTGTACTAAAACAAACCTTGACACTGACCTTAGTTACCTTTCTAAGGGTTTGCCCCCCCCCCCCCCCCCTCACAAAGCCACCTTCGTCTTCCTTGATATGACCAAATGCGAGACGCTCATGGCCCAGATCAAATTCGTGACCTAGTCAGATCTTCCCAGACAGTTTATGAATCTCCGGAGGGAATGAGCCAAGTAGAGATGCTTGAGGCAGCGCGGAACCTAAGCTGTGACTCAATGTGCAGGGCTCAGTCGGCCTATCCTGAGGAGACTCTTACAGACAACATGAGATGGGAACTTGAGGTATGTGGGGAGTCGCGCCCTACATTACATAGGAGATATCGGGCATTCACCTGCCAGTTCGAGTCTGAGATAGTGCAGTTTCTCCCTTTGTTTCTATGCAATAATGGATTGTCCATGCGCTAGAACCGTGCCTAATTCATCTTTAATGGTTTCACTTATCCAAAGCTTCTGCCCCTCAACCTAGGCAAATGAAGCCGTAATATAGACCGTCTGGGGCGTTTTGAGTGGCTTCAAATACTTAAAGATTGATTCTGCAATGACAGTAGCCATTTTTTCAGCCATCTCCCCCCAACTCTCGCAACCCCCCCCCCGGGTCCCATTCACCGCAAGCAAAATCCCCATAACATCATCAATTCGCTCATCTGCGCATATCTTAATGGTAGACCAAAACAAAAGGTGAATTTTGGTGGTTTTAATTACCGGTATCGTTACGTAGGAGGAAGTCAAAGCTCTCTTGATATAGGTCGCGGCTTCCTTGTAGTGACAGCTCACTTGTAGATTACGTTTGCATAACATAAAATTCATTCATCCGGTCTAGTGGCATTATAGCAATGATTTATGAGCAATAACGTGGTTACTAACTGCCACCCACTAGGCTCGCCTTCCTACCTACTTCAAACCAATCGGTTTCTCCATTCGCAAACTTTACCTTTTTGCTCCTACTACCTCCACCGAGATAACTGCCTTTTTCACCCTCTTTTTAGTCATCGCTTACTTACAGTTATGTAACGGTTTCGGCTTGTCCTGATGTACCTAGTTGACTATGGTCAGACGGCTTATAAGCTGCTCTGACTTGAACTGTCCTAGAACAACGCAGTCGCCATATGATCATTGTCCCCATCAGACAACCCTTGCAAGTTAGAACTTCCAGCAATCAAACTATTGGTTTGGTTAAGTACATATGCATTTGGGGCTACAGAGCATTCTGCATTTGGAATAGTCCGGGCAACGGACCACTCGTTCGCCAAATCACAATGTAGCCGAGCCCCATCTGCATGGGCGCTTCATTTATCCTACATTATGCTCCGGTAGAATGCCGATACACATGTCAAACCATGCTAATCATTGCCTTGTTTGCCTAGAACCCCCACTAATAGATGAACGATGTTGCATGTCCGGGAATATGGGGGCGGAAGCTAAGTGATTGAAATACACCTGGAAAATCTTAGACAGTGCGAGTAGTAGACCGGAAGGAAAGCTTGTTCTAGCACAATTCTGACTGACGCCCGCCTCTTTGCAACATCGGTATTATGAGCACAGTTGCCATCCCTCCAAGATCTGTCGAACTTCTCGACAAGAAAGCACTATACCAATCGGACCGACAACAAGTCGAAGATGCGGCAGCGAAACTCAATAAAATAGCCTTCCTTGTGGGTTTTCACCAAAGACTTGAAATTCATCTCTAAGCAAACCAAAGGCTTTAATTGGAACGTTCACAGGATTAGCAGTGATTGCCGTCACAGGTCGTATATTCTTTCACATCCGCAAACGGGGCAAACTTTTCATAGACGACTTGCTTGTTATTATTGCAGCATGCTGTCTGATGATTTCAACAGGCTTTATATACTACATGCGACCAAGGATGTACATGACGGCGGCGCTAGCCGCAAGTCCGAGGAATGTTGCTCTTTTCACAAAAAGCGAGATGCAATCTTTGCCAGGTCTGCTTAGATGGAACAATCTCTTCCTCATATTCTCTTGGACTTCTCTTATGGCCATTAAGATGAGTTTTATGGCCTTGTTTTGGATTTTGATCAGAGACGTGAGCAGAAGACTTACAATGTTGTGGTGGTTTGTTGTGGTAATCACAGTGCTATCATGGCTATTCAACATCTTACGAAACCCAATTGATTGCGGTTGGGAGAAAGGTAGGCAATCAGAGATAGTTCCAACTTGGCAACGACCTTTACAACTGATATTACGAAGGAAACAAATGCTCTCCAGTTCCTCGCAATATCAATGAACTAGGCTGGACCAGCTCTGCTGTTGACATCGCGACCGACGTATTCATTATCCTCATTCCGATACTCCTTCTCCGTAACTCACTTCTCCGATTCAGGCAGAAATTGCGCATTCTAACCTTTCTCTGCTTGAACGTTTTCCAGATCGCGATTTGTCTCGGCAGGTCAATTAGCAGCGGTTTCCGCGACCACAATGGAAGAGTAAAATTCGGAATCGTTTACACATTTCTGTTGATACATTTTGAAGCCAGCGTAGCCGTTATCATGGGCGGCGTGACGGCGTTCCGTTCCGTCTTTGTTTCGCAGATTCGAGATCGTGGTCGTGAACCTCAGGGTGCCGAGCGGAGATCGCCGAATACATATCAGCGCATCTTCTCTTGGCTCAAAGTATCAGGCAAAAAGTCAAGATGGGACCAATCACAAAAGACACAACAGGGGGGTGGGGCGTTTCTGGCTGCACCAGCTACCAGAGGAACCCTTCGTGGTCTTCGGCCCTTTATCCATCGACACGAGAGAGAACCGGGTCATACAACTTGCGATAGTCCTATAATCGAGTCTCATTACGATTTATTGCAGAGTTATCACAATTATATCAGTGCCGAAAAAAAGCAAGAGTCATTGGTCGATCTGGATGAGTTTAATCGCAAGGGCGAGTCTGAGGTAAGCCACCGTAGATTCGTGCAAACTGTTGCCAAAGGCGGTAATGAATTTTAGACCCATGAGAGCCCTGAAGGAGTGGAAAGACCTCTGCCAACTCTCCAACTACACAACTTCAGATGTTTGGATCGCATCAATCATGTTTGATGTGGGCTGGTCCAAGCTGTTTAGTTCCACAGGAGGTGACCAGTCCTCGATAGCGCACTTTAGATCAAGGGCTCGCGATACGGGGGCTAGTGACTTGCGCCGAATGTTGTTGATTCAGATTTGGATAACTATATCAGTGACATGGCCTATTATTTGGGACAAGGTGGAGGCGTAGCCCATAAGCGGGTCAAATTCCAGGCAATAGGAAGTAGCTAGAGAGCTAGATGAGTTAGTAAATTCAAGACTAGGTATATCAACAGTAAGGCGGGCGGTAACGCTCAAATGGATCCAAGTATTCGCAAGGATGTTCAGATGCCTTAATCTATCACTAATTAGTGTGCTAGCTGGAAATAGCTTACTAGAGAAGAATTCTAGCACCTATGTAGGTTATGCCCGCTAAAGACTTTTAGTAATTAAATGTTTTAGTAAACGCGAGGGGCAAAGTAGCGGCTAGGGCGGCCTTAAGGTTAATATCACCCTTACTCCTACTCATAGAGAGTACTTGCGTACTAGCCTAAGCGTGGTGTAGTCCTATCGACTAGAGTTCTAGCGTGAAAAATTCTCACCAGTTCACCCCGGTGACATTTCCAGTACTGCAATCAACTACAATCCATTGTACGTCTCTGCGCTAGCTCTAAAGCGTTCGAAGAACCGCGTGGAGGTGCAGAGGCCGATTTCGAAGCCCAGCCTCTGAATAAGAGATTCCGGGTCGCCTTTGACTACGAAAACCAATAATTTTGCATGGACAATATCATACCGCCTAACTAGATCCTCGGGCACCTCTGCAAACATGTTCCAATGCCGCAACGTGACGTTCCTAGGAAGCCGTAGTTTGGCGGTGCTTGAGAGAGATCACAATCAAATCTGTCGAGCTGCGCGCCTGGCCCCAGTTGATGCAAGAGGTCTATCAGCCACTTGCTTCTGAGCTGTCAGCAGAATGATCCACATTTCGAAGCTATTGGACTTACCCTAGTGCCCACGTCCGCAACCTTCGAGCTTCCTTTTGAGATCTCAAATTTTGGGTGCAGCAAGTAGCCAAACATTTGTGCGCAGAGACTGTGCCGCATTAAGCCTGTTAATCCACAATCAGTTCTATGTCTTTCATCTTTTCTTCTAATAAAGGTTTATTCACCGAGCGCAATCGATGTAGTCGCGACTTAGCAAGTATTCTGCATTCCTCTTTTCTTCTGCCATAAGTTGAGCTGTACCTGGTGAGCCAATGGCTTCTGATGCACCGTTCAATGACGGTCTTTGTCCTGAGATGTAAGATTGAGTTCAGAGGCACGGAGGGAATGGGTTCCTTTTAACTGGTACATCACCATAGTTTAGAGATTATTGTGGGAACAACTTGAGGTAGGTGAAGCCCTTGTCCCCCTCCCCTGAGAGCGAAGATCCAGGGTTCTGACTCCTGCATGTCAGATGCACTATCGACTACCTTCATGAACAACATTTACGCCGCATGAGTACAGTAAAGCACTTACGCATTGTTGTTCCTACAAGCTCACATAACCGGGCTAGACACCTTCCCTGTCATGGTCTTCATATCTAGTGGATGACCCGCTCAGTCTGGCCACCTTTCCTCTCTGATTTTTATCCCTTGCTTTCATTATATTCGTCGACAGATCTTCGTTCGATCACAGCGTGAAGTTTATCTCTCTCTGCTCACCACGACCATGTCTGCCGCACTACCTACAATCATCCTCGTCCACGGTGCTTGGCACACGCCTCCCAACTACCAGAAATTCAACGCTGCCCTCACAGCGGCCGGCTTCTCCGTTTACTGCCCACGTCTGCCCAGTTGCAACAACACCTCGCCACCTCCTGCATCTTTCGTGGAAGACGTGGCTGCCGTGCGCACCGTCGTCCACGAGCGTGTCGCAGCCGGGGAGCGCGTCCTGATGGTGATGCATTCGTACGGCGGCATGGTCGGGACAGACGCCGTGACGGATGACTTGCTTCGCAGCACCCGCGTGGAGGCGGGCCAGCCTGGTGGAGTCGTGCACTTGCTCTACCTATGTGCCTATATCCTACAACCAGGAACCAGCATCGTTGATATTTCCAAGGCTTCCGGTTTCTTCCACCTTTGGCCCCAGTTCGTTAACAACTTCAACGACGGTTCCACCTTTCCCGTCGACCCCGCTGCGATGTTCCTAGGCGACGCTGAACCCACCGACGTCGACGACGCGCTCCCACACCTCGTCCGCTCTCCACTTTCAGCCTTTAACGCGATTCCCAAGGGCGACTGCTGGAAGAAGTTGCCCGTCACGTACGTTCATACCTCTAAGGATGGCTCAGTGCCACGTCAATACCAAGACATCTTGATCGAGTGCGCCGAGAAGGACGGTGTTGTAATAAAAAAGGAGGACTACAACACCTGCCACAGCGTGTTCATCACAAAACAGAAAGAGATGGTAGATCTAGCGCTTAGGGCGGCGAACGATGAGAGAAACCCTCTGTAGGACAACAGCAATGTCTTAATGTAGATTGAGTCGCTGAATTTGCCGGAGAAACTCGCCTAGAACTCTATAAAGTAATTCTTCGGCCTGTTTATCTGGATATAGTTACCTTTCAAAGCATTACACGTCAAAACACAAGTGATATTGTTTATGTGTCTAGTTTTCCAATTGCTGTCGTGATTTGCGAATGAAATTTTATTCATGCCTTATTATGAGAGTTTTCGATTCGTGCTGCCTCTGCTTCGTCAGGCTAAAGAGCATAGAACTCTCCTATTATACGTTGCACCTTCTAAAACACGTGCTTTTGTATGTAGGTGGAAGAATATATTCATATCATAAACTATCGGATATATGCGTGCATACAAAGAACTTATAGAGACTTAAACGAGAGGTAATCGTAAACAGGATAGTGAGTTGGCTGCAGTGTTGTAACGTACGCAGAAGTAGAAACAGTCAATACTAAGTAATAGTAAAGCCGATATTGAGAGCCATTGATATTGTTTTAGGGTTCGTACACACGTCAAAAACCTTCAAAGCTAGTTGTGGTGACCATATTGGAAAAACTCGAAAAACTATGAAGATCATGGCGTTACATCTACAACTGAATATAAAAAATACCACATCAGGCCATGTGGGCGTGTTAAGCGACACTGAGTTGAGCGGGAAAGAACCGTGGCTTTCGGTATCCTTATTGCTGTTTTCCTTGGTCACCATACGACTGTTCGTCTTCTTGGTCTTCTTGGTCCACGTCTTGACGATGGGAGGTAGGAGCAGCAGGTTGGCGCAAATATACGTAAGAGGCGTCTCGACAGCTGTCCAAATTGCGACGTTCACAAGAGTGTCTAGTTAAGGTACTAGTCAGCTCGGAATTATAAGCATGAGATTCAGAAGAACTTACAAGCGATGTCGCTTGAGTCGAGTTGTAAGATGGTAGTAATGCGTAAGATACTGGAACTACAGTCTTTATCAGTGTTGCTTCGCTAAATAAGCTGAAACGTGATGCGTACAAGCCTCCCAGAATGAACACTAAAGTCACATTAAATCTATAGCAGGCTAACTGCAGCTACCCCTGGCAAGCTCTAATGCAGCGCGAAGCATCTAAATCTCAAAATTAATATACTGCTTAGTAATTATTGACGAATTGAGAAATTGAAACAAGCATAGCTAATTCTAACACGTTCCTTAACTTTAGAGCTGTGGGCAAAAGCTTATTAAAATCTAAATTAACATTGCGAGAGAACAGACCTGCAAGAAGGGTTGAAGAAGATTAAACTTTTGGCTTACAGAACAAAGCTGCCCCTTTCACCACGGGTGTGTTAGGCCCGCATTCAACCTGACGTGGATGGAACCTAAGCGTGCGTCTAGACTCTATCTGCACATTGCAGCACAGTTCAACCCCGCCAGACTTCAACACCCACATAGCATCGCAGGAGAGAACAGAGAAAATAAATCGCTGTGTAACGGCCCGCTCTCAGACCTTCCGCAGCGGGTCCTCCCTAGGCATGATTACAATTGCAAGGTCAATATAACTGGAGCGTGCAACGCCAACTAACTCATCTAAAGAGCCACTCTCCAAACTGTTAATTTGGCAGCTCTTTTTTTACATCTTGTTCCCAAGTGTTTACTTCCTAGGCTCAGTCACCACACACCAAAAGACAATGGTATTAGATCCCTCAACGTTGGCCATAATGTCTCCCAAAGAACTCAAAGCTTTGTGGGACATGCCAGCAATAGTATGTATATAGGTCACGCGAGGAGTATGACATGCATGTGGGAGTGTGGATGTTCCTCATCTCTGCGGCCGAGCAGGAATTCGACTTGATAACCATTTACAAATCAACAAATTACTCAATAATCTCCAGTTCACCTATTCTCTCTGGGGTAAAAGTATCTTTGTGATCGTTCCACGGGTGCATGAGCTCCTTGACATACTAGGCATGGACCTCATCCACGTAATCCTTTGGTGGATCCTGATTCTGCATGGTCTAAATAGGACGCCCAACCACTATTTGCAGGGGTTTCTGGTACGGCATTATTCTAAAGTTGTAATTAAAGATGCCTCTTGCATGAAACAGCAGGACTGTGAATCCCATAAACTTCTTAACAAGCAGTTAGAACTTGTGTATGTAGGGATGGGAATGGGCGTTGAGTTGCTTGTAGATTTTGTTTTTGCCAAAGCACAGGAGAGGAACAAAGTCAGTGCCAGTGCGAATTTCCATCTTGACGAACCCCTTGCGGCGGCCAAGGACGAGACGCAGCGTGCCCGGCTGGGCATTAAGTGACTCACGTGCGCCGCCAACTACAATAGTGATTGCGCGCCCCATGCCTTCGCTATTGCGTCTGCCTTTGGAGAGGATGTTTATACAAGATTTGCGGGACACAGAGGCCAGACCCATGCGCAGTGCATACTCGCGGTACAATGGCAGGCAGAAGTTGGCGTCCAGCGTCAATAATGTATTTGTGATGCCTAGGAACAGCTAGGAGAAGCCCAGGGCCTTAGTAGTGAATGCGGTAAAGGCTCTGTAGGAGATGGTACCATGCAGATGATAGCCAAAGATATACTTGCGAGTTGGCTTGAGCTCCTGTGGGCAGGTGTTGTGCTTTGCGCCCATTCGGGAGAGAGGGCTTGACGGGCGCCGGTTCGGCCTCCGACATGGCTAGCGATGGACTGAGGACGTGCGCGACGTGAGTTTTAAACGGGAGGGGGAGAGGACTATGCGTAAAGGCTCATGGCGAGATGGGTTGTTGAGGTGTGGTTGAGCTTCCCAACGCGCAAACTCCTTAGCAGAAATGACGTCGTGCCAGCCATCATCACAAAGCATTCCACATGTCGCGAATACTGGTTTCCCAGCAGGCATGCCTAGATGGCAAGGAAAAAGAGAGGAATTATTCTAATATTTGCATATTCCACATTCTAACGCCTCGAATCGCGTAGGATCGCTCTTTACGCCCACTAAGATATCAGCCCTTATAGCTTCTAGCTTCCTGACAAACATCTCACGCCCTCAACTCTCGCTCCCAAACACGGGCTCTCACATTAAACTTCTTGTTGAGTCGCGCACACATCTACTCAGCCTCTTCAACAAGTTAAAGTACAAAGAAGCACCCATGGACGTACTGCGTGAGCGATGGGACGGTGATGTTGTGGGGAAAGACGCGCAGACAGAGAAGAGGAGGGCGAGAAGCGGATTCACGGGGCTACTGCCAGGACGTACGAAGAAGTGGAGGCAGTTCTGGGGACTGAGATTTGAGTGGACACTGGAGGAGTGTGTGAGTGCTGGGTTGGTTGAGGTTTTTGAGCAGGGAGTGTGGATAATTAATTAGTTTCTAGGCGCAGTACCTTTTCCAAACATCACCATTTACTAGACTTGATGCTGTACGTAATGCCTGTGTAGGCGTAAATGATGTTGCTACTCTGTTACTCCTCTGCCAATCTCTAGGATTGCCAAACTTAGAATCGCCTTCCACGACAGATCGCCTAAATGGGACGGAATGACGCTGTGAGGGGCTGCTTGAACGGAACCCATACTCCAAAAACATACATAGCAGCTAAACACTCATGTCCATAGCAAGGATGTACTGTAAAGCACAGCATCCTCGCAACGCTTAGCGAGGCTTCACAGTGCTTAGCCACCGGGGCCAGAGTTCAGGCAGGAGGATCTCCAGGGATCTGAGCCTCAATTTCCGGCCACCTTCAAAACATGATTGGCTGAATCTCGGAATTCATTAGAGCTGGTAGGTCTCAACTATTCTTGGACAGTTCTGCTCGTGTTTGAAGTTGATGGTATTCTGATCTTTTTCTGAAACGTTGATTGCGCCTCTGAAGGATTCCTTAAAATATTTGTTCAATCCTGCGAAAGGAGCCAAACACCTACTCTTATTTTCCCATGCTTTGACCGTTGAGCCGGTGATTGGGTCCGCGCTGAAACCCATCGATCGGATGTTTGGTGAGGAGGATTTAACAATGTTTCTAGATCGACATATGCTTGGAATACGTGAACAGCATTGTCCGGATGGTGTTAGGTAGAGGAAGTGGCCTTGAGAATCGCGTGTTCAAGGCGTTCTCTCGTCGTCATTGTTGGGTGGAGTGATGAAGACGGCACTGGAGAGAGGGGGGGACGGAGTTTGGTAAGGACTTGGATGTATAAGTATCGTGGTTGTTCTGCCAGTCTCATCACTCACCATCCCCTCATCCACATTCCATCACTCTAAACAATCAAACAATCAAACAATCAAACAACGAAGCCACCATACTATCGATCCTTCCCAAGCAATCAATCATGTTTTCTACCCTTTCCGCCCTCACCATCCTCTCAATCCTCCCTCTTCTCTCTGCCTCCCCCCTCGCAAACAGCAACATCCTGATCCCCAACGAGAACGGCGAACTCGTCTACGCCACCCCCGACCAACTCGCTGAGATAGAGATCAGGTCCGCGGCCGCACATAAGCTGTCGAAACGGGACAAATGCTCCGATCAGACCGTGCCTGAGGATATCTTCAACTGCATGCAGTACTGCGAGCACAGCAGTACCCAGATCACTGGGGGCGGCGTCAAGGGTACGAATGAACGACCTGCACTCGCTGAACACATGTTGACAATATACCACAGTCTCCGATGACATCAACTGCAGCGTAAGTTCCGGTGGCAGTTGCAGCATCGCACACGCTATCAGTGTGACTATTTCCGAGTCCTTCACCGTAAACGTCGGCGGTACCAGTGGTCCCACGACTGAAGGCCTCGCCACCTTGACTGCCGGCGCCAGCTTCTCATGGACAAAATCCGTTGAAACCGGCAACACCTACACGTTCAACCCGTCTGCAGGTCCGTTCTCCCCTGGCACACCTTCTCCCACACACACCCCCAAATGCTAATATGAGAGTATATAGGTGATACCGGGTATATCATGTTTAAGCCCTACTTGCAACAGAGCTGCGGCGATTTCCAGGTTTTTACATTCAGTCAGAATGGTGATGGGACGCAGGTATATTGCGATGTGCCTATCTTTCAGGAGGATCCGAATGCTTGTGGGGTCTCGCCTAAGAAGTTGAGTTCGGGAGAAGCGGATGGGGTGTACTCATTTTGTAGTTCTGATGGCACGGGGTGCTAGGTCGGATACACCGTTGGAAGGGATTGTGAAGAGAGGATGGCTGGTTTGATTTAAGGATGGAACTGACCAAAGAAAAGAGCGATTATGAAAGCATGACTGTTCCATTTGATGTACATTTATTTAAAGGAACGAATGTTTTATTTCAAAGAACTGCGCCTACATCATGACAAGCCTAAACCGTTACACAAGAATAAAGTTGTTGATTGTTCTGGGTATCTACCAGTTAGATTAACTTAATTCGCTCATCTCAGATATGCAGTCAGTCGTAATATCATACATCATACGTGCCGTCCTCAACTCCCCACCATTCTCAGTTATTCCTCTTACTCTTCTTCTTCTTCTTTCCCTCCCCATCGTCCCCACTCACCCTTTTCCCCGTTCCAGTGCCCTCATCCCCCTCGTCCTCGTCCTCTACCTCTTCCGCAACCAACAACTTACTCAACGCTGGATTAAACTTCTCTAGCTGCGCTATATCTCCCAACTTAACCCTCATATAATCAAACGCAACTGCGACCTTTAGATTCTTAGAGCGCACTTTCACCACGCGTTCAATATCTCCAGGGTGGTGGTGATGTACCGAAAATTTGTGGGATGGGAGAGAGAGCGCAGTGCCACTGGCGTTCGCGGGCCTGATATCCATGTTGTCTGCGGTCGGGTCATTGACGTCCTCTGCTTCTTCTTCGGGTGGATCCTCAGTGGCGGTCACATTGGGTAGCACGTCTTCGTCCGCGTCGGCGGATTGCAGAACAGGGAGTTTCTGGTAGCGCTGGCTGAAGTGCGTAAGTACGACGGCTTTAGCATCCATGCGAGCGCCGATGTCTAAAGCTTCCGAAGTTGTAGAGTGCTTCTTTGCGCGAGCGTCGCCTGCGAGCTCGTCGTCGAAAGTCGCTTCATGTATGAGAAGGGTGCTATTACGGCCTATGCGCGTGAAGTTCATACTTGGGCGGCAGTCACCTGAGTATGAGACTTTGAGCGGACCGCTTGTTCCGTTGGTGCTGGCTTCGGATGAAGATTCGGGGAAGGTCATAGAGACGGCCATTGCGCCATGGCAATGAGAGACTTTGCACGCTTGGATGTCAGACAGGCCGAGAACGGCCTGATAATCTTCCTGCTTAAGCGTATACTCGCTTTCGGCTACCTTAGGGCCTGGAGCTGGGCTGAGGGTGAGAGCTGTTCCGGTTTCTAGTCCGCCACTGACGGGTGCCACTGCTAGAGGAACGATGCGGGTGTAACCGAAATCCTCGATTGCAGAATACTCCCGTAGCCACTTGAGCATGGCTTCGTGTGAGATTACTGACAGCCCATATATGGGAGCACCAGTAGACATGGACGGAATTGAGGTAGGAGTGTTGGCAGGAATGCAATTGTGCTTGACGGTATACCAGGCTTTGATCACAGCCGTTGTTCCTAGATGGTGGTCGGCATGAAGATGACTGATCCAAATTACTCGTAGATTCTGGAGAACATCGATGAGTTCGCCAGGATTGAATACTCGCTGCAACTGTCCAAGCGTATTCTCACCACAGTCGAACAAGTAGTTTCCAATACCAGGAACTCTAACAAGAGTAGCTGACACATTCCGGTATTTTGACGGAGAAGCTGAACCTGTCCCTAGGGTGATTACCTCGGTATCAGGCCGTGCTATTAGTTGCCTCCAAGCCTGCAGGGCTTCTTTATCTTTTTCGATGCTCTCTCGTGCGACCCGACCAAGCTCAATAACATCTGGAGGTGTTTTTAGCTGAACTTCAGAGAGGCTCAACCGGGGCGTAACCCGGTCCTCCAAAATTCCAAAATTTGGCATGAGGCTGAATGTCATGCCTCTGTCGGCAGTCACAACGTTTCTCAACGGTGACTTATTACTCGAAATACGGCCTAGAAGACCGACCTGCGGAAGCGTAGTATCATCGTGAAAGGGCAAATGATACCTATCAGGATCAATCTGTCCGAGGCGAATCGTTTGAGCCGCTACGGAATCCATTGATAGCCGATTTGGACAATCATCAACTGAAGAGACGACATGCTTAACCTGACCGAGACTGTCCATGAATTTTTGGAGCGTAGGATGTCCAGAGACGCCAGGGCCGAGAAGCCAGATACAGGCTTGTATGCCCTTCATGACGTACTCTGACCGCAACTCCTCTCGAAGAATCAGAGATTCAAGATAGTCCAGCGAGGGAACATCAAGGATAGCCACACCTTGGCCAGGTCGGTCCGGCCCCAATACCATCTCCGGTGTGATTGTCTCCCCGCGTATACTCTCAACAGACGTACCTGCTGTGAGCTTACTAAAATCTGGACCTGGTCTAACCCCAAGTTCCTTTGCACGAGCTACGTCGAACTTGCCTCGCGCATCGTGAGTGCGCACTATGTAGGATATAGACTCTGGAGCAGGCTGAGTGGGTGGCAGGGCTGTAACAAGAGCGCCTGGCCAGGGGGTCCGGGTCAGCACCTTTATGTCTGGAAGAGGCTCTCTACCGCCAGGAAGTGGACCGGTATAGGTTTCCAGCTGATTTGTGCTTGGATTTCGCACAAACAATGCCGGTGCTGGCAGCTCCACATCGGAAATATGACGCTCGACCAGAGTGTCCATGGTCCACTTTGAATCAAACATTTGCTTTACAAGAGCCGTTCTTATGAGGTCATATCTGAGCTCTCTATCATCCGGACTCTCCGATTTTTGGGCTTTGTGTTCCTCGAAGTTGTTCAGGTGTGTGTCATACACTTCTCTTTCCAAATTTAGGCTATGCTCGGCCTCGTCATTTGACATCCTATTTGCCGGTGCTATTGGCAAAGCCCAGACCTTGATAGAGTTGTCCTGCCAGCTTGGCAATATATGGCCCTCCTCAGACCTCTTGAGCTCCCCATCCTTATACTCGGTCGCACTCAGCGGTACGCCTTTCCTGAAGATAAACCGTCGACACGTGCCCAGCAGATGTTTTAGGTTCGGAGGACCATAGAGATTCAGTTTTGGGCGTGCGGGCTCAGCCCCCGCCTTCCTACCAGTCTTTCCTTTTTCGTAGACTAGCATAGCATTTTCATATCTCGTGGTGGCGGAATCCGCCAGTGTCAGCACCATCCCAACAAGCCCACCAACATTGCTCCATTCCGTCCTTCCAGTCATGAAGAAATCTTGGACCTTGGTCAGACGCTGCCCCATTTGAGTGGTTGCCCGCTGTGTGCCTTCTGCATGATTGCCGAAAATATAGTTCCGACTTATCGACTGCAGAATGAGCGTTGTGCCTGGCGTGTCCGCCGTTGGAGTGGAAATGATATGAAGTTGAGTGGCCATCTTTCCGGAGTCGAGAACGTGCTTTTTAGTCACGTCAAGAGCCGGATCGGGCTCGCCTCTAATGCTGTGGAGAGGTTCGAGCAACAGCGATATGCGGCGAGATTTCTGGCATTGGGTATTGTTGCAGTTCGGTGGAGAAGATAGAGATAGCGTGTTTTCAGAGTTCTCTTCGTTCTTCTTTGGAGTAATGAGTGTGATGGTTCGTTTGCGCACTTGGAGGGGACCTTGGACGTAAAGTTGTGGTGAGCTGTCACGAATGGAGAGAGCATGCTGAAGGCTTACCAGTTCGGGCGGTTGTAACTTTCGAATGGTCCACTGAAAGCTTTTGCAAGGCCTTGAGCGTCTCCTCCCAAGGGTCGAGGCGGGAAGTGGTCGTAGTAAAAGTGCGGCAAGAGCGAAGTCGCCAGTAAAACCTGCAGATCGTAACAGTAGTCAAGCGCCTGGCGGCGGTCAGGAAATTCGCCAATTCGACTGATTGAGGGGGGAAAAAATTTATAAATTGAAGAGAAGAAAAGCCATGAATACTCAACGCGCGTGTGGTGAGTCAACTGCGCATGCAGTTCGGGACTTTTGAACGCTAGGAAAATAGTTTATCCCAGATCTTGGCACTATTGCTTGGAATCATCGTAGCCTGCTGTTAGTTCACGATCTAGTCTGACACACTACAGGTCGAACAATAAATGGGCAACCTTTCTTGCATGCAACAAGGCAATGTAATGTCAAGCGAATTCGATAATATGTTTCATCTTTGAGCTACATAGTCGCCTAATAAGACTTACTCCAGCCAAGGTGATATATAACCCGGGAGCCAATATACAAAAGAATAGATAGCCATCCCAAAAGATATCCAACGCCTCCTCCAATACGCTGAAGCCTTTGTGGCCAGCCGGGTAACAAAAGAAATCATCAAGTCATACACAATCTGAAAAGAATCCGTCGAAGAGACGGGGAGCGGCAATGTCAGCCTGAGCAGTGAGTGCCATGTGTCTAAAGATAGGAAAGTCTGCCAAGGCAGAGAGGGAGATCCCGAGTCAGTGATCGACCGGGAGCCCGAGGCGATGAGCCTTTTAGTTCAGGCGGCGAAGAGCGAATGACAAGGCGGCATCGACCGCTTACAAGTCGAGGTGCGATGTCAACGCCTCGATTCTCTGGAAGGCTGGCTCCATCATAGCACACATCCTCTCGAAACGCTCCATCAGTTGCTGGTCCTCCGCTTTGTTAGAAATGAAGAGTTCGAAGTGGGCAAAGGCTTTCTCAGGGCTGATATCACCGAAGAGCGACTCGTGGTCTTCAGCGGGAGCAGACACGACAGAGACAGTAGCAGCGGGCGAAGTGCGGTAGAGATCAAACTCCGGGTCATCGTCATCCTCTTCAACTTCAACCGGAGCGGCCTTCGCAGACTCGATAGGGCGCTGGACGATGGGGTAGTCAGGCTTGACCTCCTCGATCGTCGACTCCTCCTGGGAGAAGAAAGACTCGTAGCCCTTGCCAGACAATGCCTGGGTATCAAGCGGCGCCGACGGACCCTCGGGGAGCTCGAGGACAGCAAAGACCTGAGGTTGCTGGTAGTTGAACGAGTTCATGTTGTTCATGCCCCAGTTCTGGTTTTGAGTGCCCAGGTTGAGCATGGATAGATCCAGCGGGGTCTCGGGGATCAGAGTCATGCCAATGTGGGTTTGCTCGTGGTGCGACATGCCGCCGAACTGCTGGTTCTGGTAGGGGTTGACATCCTTGCGGGCCGGAGCGGGGGCCGGAGTTGGGGTCGATGAAAGCGATGTCATGGTTGGCTTAGCATCAAGGCTCTCATCGCGCGACAGCTCCTCGAGGAAAGGAGTGAAGGCTTGGTGACGGAGCAGACGCTCGATGAAGGCCCTTGAGCGGGCATTCTCCTCCATGAGAGCACGGTTCTGGGTGCGAAGCTCGTTGGCCTCGTTGGTCTTCATAGCAATCTCGCCTTCAAGCTGGCCGATGTACTCTGCTTATCGTTAGCGAAATTCGTAAACAGCTTAGTTATGGATACTCACCCTTTCTTCGTGAACGGAACGCACGAGCGGAGACTTTGTTGCGAAGCTGGCGTCGCTCCTTGGAGCTAAGCTTCTTTCCTTCCTCAGAAGCGAGCAGCCTCTCGTCCTCATCCATGTCCTCCTCATCCTTCTTCATGCGGATGATATGGGGCAGGAGGTTATGCTGATCTTGCGAACTGAGAGAGCTGTTCTGGCTGCTTTGGCGGATTTGGTTGACGACGCGAGCGATGGTCTCCTCGGTACGCGCGTCGGTGATCTGGCTAGAGCCGCTCCGCCTGTTGGGGTGGAGGCGACTGTGGTGCTGTTGGGGGTTCTGCTTCTGCTGCTGTTGGCTCAACTGCTGTTGTCTTTGCTGCTGGGCTTGTGCTTGAGCCTTGGCCAACGCGGCCTGTTGTGCCTGCTGCTGATGCATGCCAGGCCAGACCTTGACGTTAGGTACCTCCTCTTGCGTAATGGCGCTTGGGTCCACGAAGTCGTCTGACTGCGACGCGTCGTTGGAAGGGTAGAAATAGGCGGGCTGCGAGAGCGACATGTCAAGATTCATGTTCACATCCGATCCCATTCCCAGCCCACTGTTCCACCCAGCGTCCAACATGGCCGAGTCGCCCATGAGGCTCATCTCATCCAGACCGGTGGAGGAGAACATAGTATAGCCGCTGCTGAACGGCTGGCTCAGGCCGGCAATGGAGCCAGACGGAAGGCCAGTCTGCTGCTTGAAGCGCTCGTACTCGTGGCTCGGTTTCGCAGGCGTTTGGAAATCCTCGTCGAGGACGGTGTTGGTCGGACTGTGCATGGTCGAGGCGACATTGGAAGGCTGGTGCGATGCACTCGAAGGTGTGGGCGAGGGCAGCTGGCTGAAGTCGAAGAAGGAATCTGTCTCGGGATCCAGACACTGGTTGGTAAACGAGGTCGGCATGGTCATGGCAGGATGTATTGCAGTAGCCATCGGTTCTGATGACGATTGCTGTTTCGTGTTTCGTGGAGGGCGATGGAGAGATGAAAAAGGCTCCTCAGGTGTCGAGGTGTTGTTGCGAGGTGTTCGTGTTGGAAGGCTGTCTGGTGGGACGAGTCGGGTTAGGCTACTGAAAGTCGTCGTCAGCTCGCTTTCTTCCGGTTGATCCGATGCTGTGGCTGAGCCCAGGTCTGCACACCTCTTTGGTCTGCACGCGGCGTGCTTGGAGGAGATCAAGTTGCGATGGAAATGCGATGTGTCGGCGGCGAGAAGGTCGTGAGGTTGGTCGTGAGGTTGGTCGCGAGTGAGGGTTGAAGAGTGGAATGATGAGGATGGAGAGAGTGAAGGGGCGCAGGAGGCCTTTTGCTGGGTCGGCGTCGAGGAGGCGTTTCAGGGCTGTGTCCTCCAAAAATAAAGGATCCCAGTAGCCCCGGCCCCAGCATCCGCTTCGGGCGTAACTGAGCGCAATTACTGTTGAACGGTAATTTATTTTGCGCAATTCATGCTGGCCGTGGCTGTCACGACTCGCCGTCTCCTGAGCACTTCATGCTTGCGCCGACGAAAACCCGGCATGCACACTTGAATTCTCAACCCTCACGGCCTCCTTACGCCGAGTGCGACACCCTCATGGCAGCAGTATTGTCAGTAGATCAGATCATAGCACGACTGGTCCGCTGGCGGGCGTGAGAGCAGCTTGAATGCAGGATTACGACGCGCTGGTCGGCATCCGACGGCGCCGACATTCTTGGAGCGAGCAAGCCAACCAACAACACCACACAAAGAAAGGGAGGCTGTGCTAGCCAGTGACGCCCTCTTGGGGAAGACCTTGCGACGTCGACCGCGATTTGCCCGCAACAGTCAAAAAACGTCTCCCGAGCTTCTTGTCGGTCTGCCAGCTGAGAGTGATGTACCGCCGCTTAACAATGCCGACCTGCTTGTTCAGGCAAAAATTCGCAGCATCATGCATCAAACAACTGCAACGCGACGAGGCTCATCCCAAGCCCAACACCTTATTGTCATGTTTGGCACTGTAAATTCATAGCTTCTCACCTCATTTCTGGCTCACCGCAACGGACGGTGATTCCAACTCGTTCATCTCTCACTTCGCGTTCAGCCTGGCTGACCAATGATTCCAAAATGATCGAAATACCACATCGAGACATATCCTGCGAGAAGCACACTATTCCAGATATGGGCGACGAGGTCAGTGGTTTTCGTACATACTTCGTACCTGTTTTCTCCTGGGTGCAGAGCTCGTCGTCGATATGCAGGTTCCGAATCGAGCATCATCCAATTCGGAACCGTACAGTCTCAGACGGTACCAAAGGCATCGACGTCGTTGGCTGCCAGCGCGGAGGTCTCGAAACGCTTTGCAGGCGCCTTGCGGGTCAACAACCAGGCACTGTCTCCTGTCCCAGAACTGCCGACCCAGTCTCTCATCCGCGAGCACAAGCACCAGCACTAGCGACCCACGATCCTGTCCGAGCGTGTTGAAGGGACTATCCGTGTTGTTTCATGCCGGCTGCTTCACTCCCAACAGCCAAAGCATCTCCTTTCGCCAACCCGATGTGCTCCCGGTATATGCGGGCAAGATCGGCGCGCATGGGCTTGCCTGATTCAGGTGTGGAGCAAGCGCCTCACCACTGCGCCACATTCGCACAACTGTCACCTCAGCTGTCATGACCCTGCACGTGGTCCACTTCGACTTGTCGGTTGATCCTGCTTCAATAATTCAGGATTCCGCAAGGCTGCTCGAACGAAGTAGTCGCTAAAGGCTCTACGATACCTAGCAGGTAATTAACCATACGATCGGGATGTTGGCTGTCTTACCTACCTCGCGCCCTGACCGCAGCTCATGAACATGATTTGAGCCATCGAAAGGGGCTGATGATCAGTTCCCGCAAAGACCTCTCCGGAGCACCCTCTCGTTATCAAGAAGGCCCGTTAAAATCTTCCGGCAACTCATCTTTCGGTGCGCTCCGCCTGACTTGCATTTCTCCGAACGATCGTCGACCGAAAATCTCAAAGATGAACTCGTCAATTCCTTCACAGCACTAGAGCCGTTCTAGAGCAGCGAATATGGAAATCCCCAGCGATGGAATGCCTGAAGGCCCGAAACGCAATAATTATGGGTACGGAGGACCTAACGAAAGCATCAAAACATCCGCGCGCACATCACACCTGAACATCTCCCGCCTCACCACAACTCACTCGCCACACGAATTGTGGACCCAGGAGTCTCGGAGCTAACCTCGTACGAAGTGAGTGAACTTGTTAGTATGACTTTTCCCAAATCGCCATGTTAAAGTATTTTTGTCTTCATCAACTCTTTCTCGCAGGTGGACGCGCGTTATCCGACATGGCTCCGTGTGCCCACCGCACGATCGAAAAATTACGACGACCTCGAAAGCCACAAGCGCTTTCACCTGACCGCGTCCCGTACCCAAGGTTGATAGTTACAAAACGATACCAAACCCAGGGGTGCCCTTATCCCTTCCAATCCCGCAACGCATGAAACCCGCGGAACCTGCCGAAGCATGCATGAACCTCACTCACCTCCTCCGAGAACGTTCCACAATTATTCTCCGACCCCTTTCAGCACTAGTCTCCGCCCTCCAGTCTCGACTTGCCTCATGAGATCCTAACAAGCATCCATCTACTCTTGGCGACGCCTTATCGGGGACTATTCCCAAAGCGGTGGGGACTCCATTTAGGACTCGATCCAGGGCATGTAGCTGCTGCAGCTCGCCGAATAGATATGATCGTAGGGCAAGTCATGAGGGGGAAATGAGGTGGCCGTGGCGCAGGGTGAAGATCTTCTCGGGGAAATACCCACGACCAACACAGACTGCAGAGAAGGTGTTGAGTCTAACCTACATCTGGTTGAAGCTCCATGAACAAGGGCAAACAAACGCCAATGAGCTCTGGTGAGCGTACGACAACATCCCTTTCCTCGAGTAGGTGGTTTCCTATGGGGAGAAACATCACCAATGAGCTCTCATGAGCGTACGACTCGCATCTATGCAATTTACCTGTCCGTTGTTCAGCGATCGAGTAACGCCAATGAGCTCTCATGAGCATACGTCTTCCATCATACCATGTTGATGATTCTACCAATGAGCTCTCCTCGGCAACATGATTTGGATCCATGGTATGTTCGTTGCCAGCTGAAACCCGTTGAACTTGAAACATAGACCGTAAGTTCACGCAATATTTTTTGACACTAATTACTTCTGGGTCAACTCGAATCGTTCAGATCCCATGTCTTCTCCGCATAACCTCAGGATCGGTCGTGGCCTCTCGGTCGGATGCAGGCTCCCGATAACTAAGTAAGAACACGCTCTGCATGAAGCTGTTGCACTCAAAGCTCTCCGCACAACAAAAAGAGGAGGTGCTTCACACATCATAGCATACGATACGTCCAACATATCCTTTATTGCTGAAGGTACTGCTTCAGCTGAGCAAGTCTGGTCATCAGACACTACTCATTCAAGCAGGACTACTACCTACTATGCAATCAAAGTCGGTAGGAGTCTTGATGTGAAATGGGACAATCTGAAGTGCTGCACCACCACCACCACCACTTCAAACCGCCCACTGGATAGTTGGAAGATTCGGCACACCTCCAGCTATGGAGCACTGCATGGACTACAGTAGGTAAGCCCTTATGATACCTGCGTCACGTATAAAACACAGTATCCTGCGAGCCAATTATGCACATCTGCTTCACACAACCAGCACAGTATCCCGCGACTATACCCTTTCCGTGCGCTTCATTATCGATATCCCTATCGATATACTACGAGGACACCCTAGAGTCGTCTTCTGGAAGTGGACTTGAAACACTTCATGCATCATTACTCGCCATGATAACGGCACTTCCCGTACTCGATGCACAGACTTAGTCTTAAGAAATTTAATCTTTTGCGAACACACCTTTGACGAGTTCTTCAGTGAAGCATCACGTGGTGCACCCCTCTCCAGTTCACAGCACGGTTTTCGAATGGTGTAGTGGTATAGCAGGTGGTTTTATACCTCTTCACCATTGCCAAATCCATCACACAACAACAACAACATCAAAAGACAGTATGCCGAGAACCAGCAAGCACCTGGTGGTTGTGTCTAATCACCTATCTACTCACCTTCATGAAATTTACAACTGTAACTCTAATTACCCTAACAGAAAGGTCATAACACCCTGCAGAGCCTGCGAACGTCAACAATTCAATGGAGCCCACATATCTTTACTATTTTGCTAGTTATGGCATATTTGGGACATTGTTCGGATGGCAAGACATCTACCTAGCAGCAAGCGCCTTAGCTTATTTTCTGCATATATACCGTTGGGATTTTTTACATGACTATTAAAGAAACAAGGTATAGAACTATGTACTTTCAAGCCGAGGAAGGCTCCCACAAACAGATGTACTGTATCCTCATTCATGTAAGAGGAGAGGGCGGGTCTTGAAATCCACCGTTGAAATTTGAACGAGGACTCTTAGTAGCACGTGAGACTCACAGACTGGTAAGTTAGCGTACTGCATGTTGCCACGCCGCGGAGATTAGCAGAGATGCTCTCAACAGGATGTAAAGGGCGTGCTGAAAGGCGAGGTAGATTTGAAGAGAACAAAGTTACTTCTCAGCCCTCCACGTAGATCTATTTACCACATATATTGCCTCCGATCAGATGTGTACTGTCATCGTATAGTGCAATTAGCACTCGCAAAATATACATACAACGTCTAGACCTAAGTGTACACACCAAAAACCTTTGATGTGTCCATAAAAAGGACCTCTTCGCGAAACAACGCCCTTTTCTAAGATTCCTCCACCTCTTGCAGCCGATACTCCCACCCTTTCTATTAAAAGTGCCTAGTTCACTTCCCTAAATCTGAGTAGCAAGAAAGATGGTGCAGACTGTCCAACTAACACGTAAAATCATGCATAAATAGCATCTTCCCCAAGAAAGCGAAGAAAGGTCGTTAATGGCCATGAGAAAAGCCAACAAAGTCATGGCAGCGAGGTTGGAAATCAAGAACCTATGCCAAAGCGCGATGAAATCATTGAAGATAAGATATACCCGATGGTGCTCCCTTATCCAGTATGCCACATTTGCATAGGCAACGAAGAGTGTTTGTATGAATGGAGGATGCGCCACAAACCACGAAAAGACGTTCTAAAGAAGCACATGGAAACGCACTTTCGAGATTCAATATATCAGGGAGAATTTCAATGTTGCCATCTTGACTGTTCAGAGATGCTGGTTAGCAAGATGCATTTCATGAGACATGCACTTGATGTACACGGAGTATCTCATTAATGCACGTAGAAGCCGGAATACGCTACATGAGGGTGTGATCGTTATGGCTGCCTCTATAGTTAGGTTTAGGGACGGCGTAAGGCCGGGAGGGTGTAGCAGGCGGCGCTTTTCGTTGACGATGAATCATCAGGGAAATTATTTTTTCGGGCGGTGAGTGGG
This sequence comes from Beverwykella pulmonaria, assembly GCA_001599595.1. Taxonomy (NCBI): domain Eukaryota; kingdom Fungi; phylum Ascomycota; class Dothideomycetes; order Pleosporales; family Melanommataceae; genus Beverwykella; species Beverwykella pulmonaria. The sequence goes on along the minus strand of BCHH01000010.1, from coordinate 1,635,285 downwards.
CAGACACTATCTGGATATCGTGCAAACGACGTTAACTACTTAGGAACCACAAGGAAGCTCTACGCCATAAGCACGTAGAACAGTGGCTAGGAGCAGAAAAGCTGGAGTACACATCTCACTCTGAGAATTGCACGTGGACAATAGTCACCTACAAGGACGTTATCGGCCAGGCGCTGCCCACCAAATGGTATACACCTTTAAGTTTGATAGCAATAGTACATTCACGACTCACGAGACGGAATACGCTGTATTACAATATTATCCCGTTCCTATAAAAACGTGTAACTGTCACGTACGATTGCTCCTCAATCACTCCTAATACATTTTCGCCACTGGAGCCATCCATGGAAATGGAGGTTTCGCTGTTTCAACCTCGCTCAGCGCACTACCTTGTTCTTCAGTGCCAGCGAATCCACTACCAGCTGCACGCCGTACGATTGAGAAAGAGTGGCGGTATACGATCGATCCTAACCTGCCATCTCGAGCCGCCCCAGATTTCCGTTCTTGAGAGGATCTAGACAAGCACGTGTGGGACTATGCTTCCAGAGATGAGACTACGAAGATGATAACGGGTAGGGTCACGATGAAGCAGATAGAAATGCATAAGGCGTCACGGTGTCTACAATTGTAGTGGAGGCAGATAGCGTAGTCGCAATGAGACAGGACTTTGTGCTTTAAATCCATAAATTGATACAATTACTTAAATTTAAGTTAATCTACCAGCTGCTGATTCACACCTTGAACTTCCGGATATGCTTGGTGTACATTATCTCTTTTGAGCTACTTTATATCACGCCCATCCCACGGGAACATATCTGAGTAGTTACGCACTCCATCGAACTTAGTTTCCTTGAATGTCCTACTGAATATGTCAGCTAGCGTATACGCCGCAGGAAGGGACCCTATACATTGGGCTTCCTTTAACGACTCTGTAGCAGAGCAAGGTCTGAAATAAGGGGTTTGCGTGCTTGTTGACGTTGAGGAACATAAACAATTCCCTCCTTACCCCGTCCTCATCTATGCCTGCCGGTGTATAGACATAGTCCTGATCCTAGTTGAATTTCCTATTGAAGTTCTGCTGCATAAAGGCATTAGCAACAGTTATTGAACGGGCGCCTAATTCGCCTAGTATGTCTTAGGTTTGAAGCGGAAGCAAAGTTGAATAGCTTCCTTTTAGGGTAGTTGTTGCTGGGTCTGAGCTTCCATGCGTGCGAATAAGATAGTTTGAGTGAATTGTGGAGTTTGAGGTTTATCACCAGTTGAGCTTGAGACTTTGTCCTCGCCTTCGCTTGTCATCCTCGAACGAAATCGGTTTCCGCTTTTTCACGTGCACGCTCAGTTTAAAGCTGCACAGCCCCTGCTACATTAGCATGACGCTGTACCAAAACTAAGCTAGAGCTTACATGGGTGTTTGAGAAAGCTTGTGGAATCTGCAAGTATGCTAAAATGCAGGCGCGCTTCGCATTACCATACCCACGCCTCATGCTAACGAACATTAACGGAATGTACAAAGGCAAACCATTAGCAGTGCAGGGCAGGAATGTCAAAGGGTCGCGCTCATAACTTGGATTCGCGATACGAGATGTTTCATGGTTTGCGCGCCACGGCGTTCTTGATTGGCTGTGATGCGCCAGAGATATCTGAACGAGCTGACAGTGCATCTACCGGTAACACGAGGCAACCCCCACACGTTGAATTGACTCAGGAACCATGCTCTGCTGCCTATATATATGACCACAATGTCGTGTTGGAGATCTTTAGATAGCTCTATTTTAACTATACTTCTACTCAAATTATGGCTTCACTAAATGATAGACACTTGTGCAACGGAATCCCCGTCGACCACCGCCTAAAGCGATATCTGCTAAGCGCCAAGCAGAAGCATTCCTATGGAGTTGGTAAACATGCAGACATAATCGAGACCTTTGGTAACACCATGGTCCGCGATAACAGGACCACTCCTACCAAGCACGAAACCAGTTTCGCCGTATGGCTTGCCAAACCAGACACAACAGGTGGTCTGGTCATTGCGCTGCAGCAACCAGCCAAGTCACAGGTCTTCACTGCAGACGCAGAGTGGGTTCGAGACGAATGTGATACCCTGGCCTACCTAGACAAGTCGCTCGCCTTTGTGAATGGCCCTGGAGGTCTGACAACAACGAGCGTATTTGATGCGTTCCCATTTATCACTGAGCAGATCTCCTCGAAAGACCTATCCAACGAAGCGAGGCGTGCATATAATACATTCATCTCCATGGTAGAGGCAAAAAAGCCCGAGGTTCTTTTCGCGTGCTGGCGAATCCATGGTCAGGACGACCTCTCCTTTTCCGGGAAAGGGCCTGGTAAGACCAATCAGGTACATAGCTTGAGGTTCCCGAATGGCCACGTTGTCCGCGTCGTGAACGGATTTCATCCTAGCTATGTGGCCAATTACTGCCCAAATGAAAGCTGCTTCCGGAGACTGTTCGCTATGGAGCTGTGCAAGGCGCTGTGCGAGCTGAATACAGCTTGGCAGGAAAATGACTGGATGGACCACCTTAGAAAAAAGTGCCGAGAAAGAACTCTTCATTTAATGAAAGGTTCGTTTCGCGATCCCTCGTGGTGGTATATACTAACGACTTCTTATAGAGAAGGGTAGAGATGGCGAGCAGCTTAACACGGAACCGGGTCGCGAGCTTCGAGGAACCAAGGCAAACAACACTGCTAAGAAATACAAGGCATACACCAAATCCTTCGACAACGGCCTGAAGAGTCTCAAAGAGATCTTTGACCATATGGTGTCCTCGGCGTATATGTATCAAAGCTCGTGGGATCTCTATAGATTCTTTGTCTTTGACCAGAATACATCAGAAGGCATCTGTGATGCTCTACTAGCCGTGTCCGAGGCCATGAGGCAGTTCGCACCTGGAACTTCGATGCCGGAGTCTGCGCTCGTAGAGTTAGGCAAGCACATCAGCCAGCAGACGCTCAAGTTTGTCAAAGACGATATCCCAGATCTAGTGCAGTATCAGCGGGGCTTATACAAGAATCTGTGGAGCAATCGATATTTAGCGAGTACGTCTCGAGGATTAAAGCAGAGTATAGAAAAGATTACGATACAGTTTATTGAGGATCTAACAAAGTCGTTTTCGGAGTCGTCGACGGGATGGACGTATACTCCGGACCTTGTGCACGATGCCTTTAAGAAACTTGCTGTTAGTTTTGAGGATGCTTTAGGCAAGGAGTACGATGACCGTCAAAAGACCGTAGCGGCAAGTGCTGCAAATGGTGTTGATACCCTAAGCGCATCCCTTTACAAGCTATCGATTTCGAGCTCTCAACCAGCGGCTTCAGCAACGCTGGCTGCAAACACAACGCCAGCGCGGTCTTCTTCTAGTGACGATTGTTTTAATTGCGGCCGGCCCGGCCACTGGTCTAGCAGCTGCCCAAGCCCTAGGAAGGGAAGCGCCACGACGCCTTCACGGACTCTTTCAAGTGATAAATGCTTCAGCTGTGGGCAGACAGGGCACTGGTCTAGTAACTGTCCACGACGTAGGCAGGGTAGCGCGACGCCGTCGAGATCTACGTCCGGAGACAAGTGCTTTTCGTGTGGTAAAACAGGTCACTGGTCTAGCAATTGCCCGACGCGTAGGAACTGATGAAGGCTTACTTTTAGACGCGATGGAAGTGGGGATAAGAGAGGCAGCGCGTGCAGTGTGCAATCAGAGTTGGACTCAATTTGCAACACAATCCCACAGTGCTTAAAACGGGGAATCCACATGCCCGGTTCATTCCTCTAAAACTACGCCACCATAACCTTCTTCATACAGGAAAAATAGTGCGCTATGCAGATGCTGTCATGATCCTTTCTCTCCCACCTTGCCAAATTTCCTTAGACCACTCTGAGCTCTGAAGTAGATGTGTCTTGCCTGATACTAAGTACGACTGTTCTCACATTGCAATGTGGCGATTATGAGCTTTCACTATAGTGATGAATATATCGAAATGTGTCCGTACGCAGGAGCGATACGGCGCAAAGTATATGTCTAGCCCGGCATGGGATCACGTGGTTATACCACGTGATGCCCGTGCACGGGCGCGCCTCCTTAAATATCGCTCGCGTTCGTACATAAATGAGCAGAGCAATAACCAGAAACCTGTTGCCCACCCTACTATCCCCGTACGCTGTGTACACCGTACAACTGTCTTATGCCTTGCCGACTAGTGCTCGCACCACTATGCAGCTAGCTGTAAGATCCCTATCAACAAAATGCCTTACTTCACTCACTGGTGTCGGTATGGGTTTCGTACCAATTTAGTAGTCTTCAATAAAGTGTGGAATAACAGCCACGAAGGAGTAATTATATACACACATGAGTATTGTTTCTAAGCCACACGAACGAGATCCTCTACTTTGTACAGCACCAATCTACACCTAAATAGATACATCTAGTTGTCAACACACCTAGTAACTGCAATGTACATCTATAGCGGTATCCCGCCCATGGACCCATTTTCATCCTCCTTCCACCCCCTCCGCCCTTCGCCATCCACAGCTTTCTCCCGGATCAGGTCGTCGTCCTTGAACTCATCCGCCTCACTATTGACCTGCTCGTTCCACGCCCTCTGCACTTCTTGTTGCTCTGTTAATCCCCCTTGCCCTTCCTCCACCATCCCCTCACTCCCCCTAGTTGCCTTTGTAGACTCTTCTCCGCCGCCCTGTACACCCAACGCCGTTAGATCAATACCCAGCTTATCAACGACGACATGGAAGAAAAATGCCTGTCCCTTCTTCCCACCCGTAACACCGCCCTTCCCCACGCCCTCGCCCGTTTGTACATCCTTGATGATACTATGCACTCTCTCCCAATCTCCCGCCTGCCCCAAAGCCGTAACAACAGCCGTGAGCGCTTCCCAGCTGGGTACTTTTCCGTGGCTAGACATACGCGTGAGGACAGCCATCATTTTTCCAACTTCGTCGTTCGCTGCGTATCCCTCGATGATGCGATCGAATAGTATCTTGTCCGTGGGCGCACCCGTCGTGTTCAAGATCTGCATCCACAACGAGTCCACGGCAGCGATATTCGGTGGAGTTTGCCGGAAGTATTGTGTCACCAGACTTGTGTAAATATGTGGACTCGGTATCAGGTCTCGCTCCATCATGTGATCGATTGCTGCGCGCACGGCCGGGTAGTTTTCATATTGTTTGAGGAGACGATCGATGATCGAGGCATAGAACTGGCCACTTAATTCGAGACCCCCCGTTTCGAGCTCATCAAAGATTGAGAGTACGCGCTTGGTTTGCTCGTCTTCTGAAAGGGCTGCGAATTTTTGGTTGTCGAAAGCGGTGCGGATGAGCACCGTGTAGGTCGCCATGTCCGGCGGTATCTTTTCTTTCTCCATTTGCTGGAGCAGCTTGAAGGACGTGGTGTAGTCGCCGCCATCAATGTACATCTTGATGAGGGTGTTGTAGGTGCGCGCGTCCGGTTTCAGCGCGAAGTTGCCAGCCCATTGCAAGACCTTTTGGGCATTTTCCTTTTTCTGCGCAAAGGCTAGAGCTCGCTGGGGGATCTGGACGAGTGCAGTGATTGCGCCATTGACCACTTCGATGGTTGGTTTAGTGAACTGGTTGACAGTAATCTTGGTGACCGTCTTGTTTCCCTTCTTCGGTGAATTCTTGGTGGCGTTCTCCGCGGCGATCCACCTCTTTCCCATTTCATCCATGGCTGCGAAGCCGTTGTTGATCTGGCGTAGGGAGATCAATGAATGAACACGAGTTGTCCAGGCATGATTATCAGGCTCTATGCCTGATTTCATCAGTCTCGACCATATCGCGTTAAGTCCATCCAAGTCGCGCGCTCTTTGGCATCCGTCAAGCATTGCTGTCCAAGTTGTTATGCTAGGCTTGATCCCGTGTGCGATAATATGGTTCCAAACCTCGACTGAACGCGCTGGTAGATTTAGCGCCATGAATCCTGTTAGGAAACCGTTGTATAGCTGCGCCGGAATAACTGGATCATTTCCTCGCGCGTTATTGGGGCCATAAGCTTTCAGGACTTCTTCCCAGACATCTTCTAACACTCCTGAGTGCTCCTGCTGAACGATTGCTTTGTTAATACGTTTGCGAAAAAACTCGACAAGATTAGACGAGCGGATCGCTGGCGAAACTTCCTCCTTTACTTTGCCCCGTGATCCGATCGTAATGTAGGCTTGAGACGGCGCGGATTTTATCTGGTCAATAATTGCGCTCTGGAACTCCTTCGATAACTTCATGAAGTCTTGCGATAGAGTTGTGTGCTTGAATACAGGCCGCACATCGGCACCGGCGAGAAGAGAAGTTAATAGTCGCAAGAAGGGCGCGCTCTGTTCTCGCGCCGCGTCTGTTGCTTGAAGAACGTCTTGATTTACTTTGTCAAAGAGGTTGAAATAGGTTATAGCAGAGAATCCCAGAGCCGCATTCCCAACGTACTTCGGGTGATAATGCTGCAATCGAGTACCAAAGTCTCGTGACTTTAGGGAAATGCCTGGTATTTTGATAAGCTCTTCCGCGGTGGGAAGTGATGGCCAGTCTACGGCAATGGATTCTAAAGGGTCATCTTTGGCTCCATAACATTGGAAGAACAATCTCCATACGGACGTGAGTTCTGAGAGAAGCGCGTCTGAATTCTGCGCAGTTTCATATGTGCCAGAAATCTCAAATAGCAGTTGGTGTGTTAATTTTGTGATTGTTTTTATCCAAAATTCTGGACGCGCAAGGTGCCTCTGCTCGTAGATAAACAGAGCGCCTGATGGGGACTGTGCTGTCTCTTCTCCTCTGCAAAACTGGTCGGTGACTCTTTCCAGCAGCTGGCCGAAGATATAACCACCGTTAAGAAGTCTGACGTCCTTGAAGGAGAGGTCAGGAATGTCAGCAGAGTCTTTTGAACTGTAATTCTCAAGAAAATGTGCCCAGGCCTGGCCAACATTCCCTTTGTTTAGGTGTCTCTGTATTATGACGGCGTGCGATTCGCGTTTTTCCGTTCGGACGATATTTGGTCCTTGTGGTACTGCTGCTTGCAGGTTCCGCACATCTTGTCCTGCATGTTCTGCGTATCGTCCTGGCGATCCCGACCCCGATCCTCCTGGCTGTTCTTCTTGATGAGCACCCGTCTGTCCCGGGTCATTCAACTCCGTATCCTGTGTATATCTCGAGTAACGCCCCATGCGACTCGATGGGTTTTGTTGACCCCCCCAGCGACCATCTCTTCGTGCATCTCTTGCAGGGTCTGATGGGGGGTCAAAACTAACCCTCCGTATTTTAGCGTTCACGTTTGTTCCATCTGACCCTTTTTCCGGAGCTGATTCGTCATGAGGCGTTTCTCGTGACTCGGGAGGGGTGGGTTGTTCGTTGCGGAGAGAGATGAAGGTGGCTCTCGGCTGCCATCGAGGGTTCCGCAGGGACACCATGCGCGGGGTAAGACGCGCTCTGCATTGGCGACATATGTAGGAGCTTAACATGGCGCGGTATGAGGATTGAAGGACCGTTGGAGGAGCGAAGCTTATGGGCTGGTAAGCGGTGCTGACATCAACAAGGGGACCATCGGGGAGTACGGAGACCTACAATTACAACTGAGCCATGAATCACAAGATGCTACGATAATCGGTACACGGAGTGTGTGCGCAATGAGCGGTTGGGTCGTAATGGAGGTGCTTTGAGATAGCTTGTTAGCCATTCAATGGCCTACCAATTTATCAGAATTTCGTAATTGGGACTGTCGCAATATATACTCACTTGTGTTGTACAGTCCCTTTTGCCATATACAATAATACAATGTGGGGTAGGACTGATTCTCTTGACGAGAGCTCAGAACTGCATCTGCGGGCATGTGTCATGGGAGGGCCGATGTTTTTCGAGCTCGGGCCAGTGCAATGGTCGATGCTTTTGGCTGGCGACTGAGAACGAAGGCAAAGTCAGGATGCAAGGGAACCCCGACTCTGGCAGATACAGTAGGACTTAGTGAGGCGCATTTCATCATAAGTGAGTAGAATTGCCTTTGTGGGCATGAGATGATACTCAACGGAGCTCTTGCACGTGATCGGATACATTACTTGAATAGGCAAGGCTCAATTGGTCCAGCTTGTTGGAACAACGCATCGAAGACAACAAGCCCTTTGATATATCACAAATTACCAGGCATTGCACCCCAGGAACTCGATACATAGCGTCGAACAGACGCACCCATCGCCGACATGACCACTCATCAGCCTCGCAAGCCCTACACGCCTGAAGAGCTCGCTCAGCTTTATCCGAAAGAGCTGGAACTGCAGCTCGTACAGATTGTAAGCGAAGCATTGCTTTTTGAGGATCCCAAACAAGAAATGAGACATACATTCTAATGGCGCTTTGCAGCTACTTCGACATGGTTCGCTGAGTTCGAGTTTTGGTTTGGGGTTATAGATTAGATTAACCAGCTGCATAGGCGAGCGTAGCCCTGTATCACCTCGATTCCAGAATGTGAGTTACTTCAAACACTACATGCTGTCGCCTCAAAGAGAGAAGCAGGGGTGTGACGCAGAGTTAAGCACGCGGCAAAAAGTATCGACTTTATCCTACTAAGCCCTACTGTATCTGTCTGCAAGCCCTTTACATCTCCTAAAGTTCTCTGCTCGGCACACCCTTGTACTAGGTGACAGCATGTAGTATTGCATAGTTCAATTTTGAGACTGATTAGTGTGACTAGGCGGGCCTTCCACCTTGTGAGTCTTTCGAAGTCGCTATATGGAGGCTTCTCTGATGAAGAGACAGACTGGCCCTACTGCAATGCTGCTCGTCAGTTGACAAGTGTAATCATGCGGACGACGGACTGGTCGCAATGGGATTCGCTCAAGTACAGGCGGAGAATTGAAACGTTTGGTTTGGATGACGGGCCTGGTATGCCTGCTCCCAGTCTTGGTTGAGAGAGCACGTGAAGCTAATCTACGTTAGTCATTGCATCTGGACCGAATGGGGAGTTTGATGCAGTCTGGTATGCACTCATATGCGCAATGAAGGCGCAAGCTTGCTAACGCATGGCACCAGCCATCCCGGAGAACTCACAGACAAGGGACGAGAAACAACTCTGGCCCTCGGAAAACGCCTGCGACACCTCTACGTCGACCAGCTACAATTCATGCCCAATTTAATAGCCGCAAGCGACATGATCTACTTGCGAGCTACACCCATCCCTCGCGCCCTGGAATCCGTTCAGCAAGCCTTCTGGGGCTTCTATCCACCCAGTGCGCGAACGGCTGATTTCCCAGCCCCAACCATTATCACCAGGACGCCCGCTGACGAGACTCTGTTCCCCAACGATGGAAACTGCAGAAGATTTGCCCACCTCAGCCGCGTTTTCGCTCAGAGAACTGCAGAGCGCTGGAACGACACAGAGGATATGGAGTACCTCTCCAAGCTCTTTTCCAAGTGGATGCCCGGGAACTCAAAAGTGGCTGTGAATTCCCATCCACGGCTATCAGGTGTAATGGACACGATCAACAGCACGGATGCACACGGCGCCGCGACAAAACTGCCCAAAGAGTTTTACAACCCCAAGGCGCGGGAAATCATTGACAAGATCGCCGTGGAAGAGTGGTTCGCTGGGTACAGAGAGTCGGAAGAGTATCGCATGCTTGGCATTGGAGCATTGATGGGCGACATCACAAGCCGGATGGCGGGCAGTGTTGAGCGGAACGGCGGCGACGGGCTCATCGAAGTCGGTGGCGAAAACGGCGACTTGGGCCATGGGAGAGGAGGAGAGAAAGATATCAAACTTGCCCTCTCTGGATGCCATGACACTACACTTGCCGCTGTACTCACCAGTCTCGGGGCCTTCGACGGAGAGAAATGGCCGCCGTTTACTAGCCACATCGCCTTCGAGCTGTTCCGCAAGAAGAATTCCTATGTTGCTGCCGTTCAAGATACGGCGCCACCTGGAGATGCGTTCACGAAACCAAACGGGGCGAAGTCACAGAGCTGGTGGTCTTCCATCTTTGGCAGTGCCAAAACCGTTCCTCAGCCTCAATCCAGTGCTATTGCCCGGAAACCAATAGCCGAACTCACAGACAAGCAAAGGCAAGAACTAAAAGGGTACTATGTGCGCCTCAGGTACAACGACAAGATCATGCAGATCCCGGGCTGCAAGGCTGAGGGGAAGCATCTCGAAGGGGACACTACCTTCTGCACGCTCGTAAGTTTTCCAGACCTTACCACCAATAGTACTTTGGGTTGTGTTGTGTCTGATAGTGTTTGTAAATATAGGAGGCGTTCAAATCCATCGTCGATAAATACACACCCAAAAACTGGAAATACGCATGTTCAGTCAGCATCGACGCCCCTTCCTTCCCGGACAAAGACGAGACAGCTGGCTACGAGTGAGCTTCGTCATTTACTTATCACTTTCATGATGCAAGTATATAGAGCGGTCGGCGAACAATGCATAGAACGGGAAGCTACCTAGAACATTATCAAGACCTGAAACATCATCAAATTGCACATATTCTTTTTATGCGCCATCTCAGTGCCAATTTGTGAAAGTTACGGTTCTCCACTCATTGTTACAATGAGATGACGAGCTAGACTCCACCCTGTAAATTTTTAAAGCCGATTGTAGAGTATTTCTCCTGGAGAAGTTGTTCAGTAGGACATAGCACCAGCGTCTATCGTCTGCAACTAACTCCATAGTATTCCAAGGACTATCCTTGGCTGCTGTAATCATAAAGGGATAGAAACTAGGGCATGCTATCAGCAGTGTCAGTCTCTCAACAGGCTCACAGTAGCCTTAGGCCAGTCTTCTTTACATCTAGTCGACGAGCTCAAGCCAAAGTGTTGCTGTACCAAACCAGTATTAACAACTAACATGACGTGGAAACGAGACCAGATATCTAACCCACGTTCTTCTACCATGATACCAATTGCAAGTGTACCAACATCCAGTGCATCCTTGTACATCTTTAGAACCAGCATCGCAGCGTCTCATGAGATGTAGCACGAATATACACCACAAGTCACGCAACACAGAGTGCACAGACAGATTATACAAAATGATACACTTTATGATTATTCTTTGCAAAAAAGCAAGCCTTGCTGAACCTATCATCGTTCACTAATAAGCCAGCCTGTACCCATCCCCCACCCCCCACGCACGCAGTTTTTACATAGAGGTTCCGAAACCCAGGGATATGATGCAATTTCCCAGCCTGAACGCCGCCGCTGATGTGTATGCTCCCAAAAAAATTGTTGTCAAAAAATAAGGTCGAAGGATGTGGTCAACTCTGAGCTCAAACGGCCTTCAAGGAGAAAGGCCGAGGTTCTTCCGACCTTGGATTAAGAGATCTCAACGGGCTGGGGGCACCGTCGCCGGCCGCCTATCGTCCTTCCTCCGTTCGTCCTTCTCCGTGCTCTTCAATCGCGCCAAAATCGCGACCAGAGTCTTCCGCTCCCGACCATCGTCCTCCAAAACATGTACCAGGTCGCGAAGCTGGAGCCTGTCTCCAATATCCGAGTGCTCAATCTTCTCGCCGTAGGTTCGCTTGCGGGCCCTGAGCGCCTGGTCGATCTGTGGTTGGGCCGGGGTGCTCGTTCCACTTGCGGCCCCGACTGATGTATTAATCTTCGGCGTGGACGCGCCAGATCCGCCACCACCTCCACCACCACCGACCATCCAAGCATACTTTTTGCTCTTCTTGCCAAACGCCATGTTTGCCGTCTCGTTTGCCTTGCGATGGAGCACATCTTCCGTCTGGCCAGCCTTATTTAAGCGGTCTCGTTCTTTCTTTGACACCTTTTCTTGCGGGAACGGTGGGGCGGATGCGGCAGCTGCGTCTGTGGGCGTGGAGGAAGAACCTTGTTTCCGCTTCAGTCGTTTGGCAAGGCGTGCTTCCTCGAACTTGAAGTCGTCGGCGACGCGGCGCTTCAGGCTAGTCGCCACGGGGTTCTCGGTGAACTCTATGGTGGGTTGAGGGGTGGGAGGTGCGTCAGTCGGCGGGGTGGGCAGGCGCGCGGCATTGACTGGCTCTGTAGTCGCTGTTAGCATGGGCACTGATGACGTGAGGGAAATACTCACGTTTGCTAGCTGTTTGCGTCAAAGGACTGATGGCACTGTCTGGCACCTCCCAGGCGGTATTGGAGATGTTCAACGGGCCCACGCTCACCGACATGGCTTTCGAGTTCGAGACGGCCAAGTCAACCATATCATGAGGCACGGTACCATGGGAGGTCTTTTGGCGGATTTCCTTCAGAGCCAGGGAATCTTCTAGCACGGCGCGGACTCGCTCTTGAGCTGCAAGGGAGATGAGCGAGAGAATTTCCCCAAAGGAGGCGTTTTGGTTCAGTAGGCTGTCGGCCGTGATTCCGGATATTGACTCGCCGTCAGATCCTGCGAGGGTAGTGCGTGTCACATTTTGCGGATAATCCGGTATCTTATCGAACAAGCCTTCGAGGTTGACCTTCACTCCAACGTCATAGGCGCGCTTCGCTATTCGCTGCCTGAGCACGCCCGCGAACAGAAAAGGATCGGTCAACGGAGCCTGGGCAGATTCGGCAAGGGCACGAGACGCCTGGTCGTGCTTTCGCATGAGCTCGGCCTCCTGCTGCTCCTGGGACAGCGACTGGCTCAGCGGACCTGTGCCCTGGAATGCACCATGGCCCTGGGTAGCCGGGCCCCACTGGTTGAAGCTGCCGTGCGGCGAAACGGTGGACGCGGAGGCTTGCGAGTTGAACGAGGCCCCGTAGGTAGGCCGGCTACCGAAGTTGTGCAGCAGGTTGTCTTCCTCGGCGCGCAGATCGATGCCGGACCCGGTCAGCACGTCGCTGATGTTGTTGACGTCCATGTCGCGCGGGTTGGCCTTTTCCAACTCCGCACTGTCCTGCGTCTTGCTGTACGGCACTTTCGGGGGCGGCATGGAACCCTGCGGGGGCGGGTGTCGCGCATTCATGTCGTGGGGGTGCTGGTATGCCTGGGGCTGGTGGAACGCGTGCTGGGGCTGCATGGCGGCGGGGGAGTGCGGCGGCTGGAGGTAGGCGTTGGCAGACGGGGAGCTGGCCGAGTAGGGCGAGGTCGCGTTTGCGTTGCCGTACGGAGAGGCAGAGAAGGGCGACTGGTAGGGCGACGGCGGGTTGGGTGAAAGACGCTGGCGCTTGGCGGCGTGGAACCCCGCCGCCGCAGTGGGCGACATGGTGGAGGGCGACTGCTGGTAGTAGGGCGGGGAAGCGGCGCCCTGGGCGTGGTTCGGATGCTGCTGCTGCTGTTGCGGGTGGTGCTGCGGGTGGGTTGGGAGGTTCTGGTGCGGGTTCGTGTTGACAGGCGGCAGGCTGTTCAGCTGCTGCTGGTACGTGTTGTACTGGTTGTGCGCCATGGCGGGCAGACAAAAGCGCGATGCTGGTGTCGTGCCCGGGTTGAGCGCTGGCGACGGCGACGAAGGTGGTGGTGGTGGTGTTGGGCACCTCGGGGGAGCGTTATGGAATGACGCCGCACAGACGCCGGGGAAACCTCGGCAGCGCAACGCGAGCAAAGTAGCAAACGCAACGGCCTCAGCATCCACCACCACGACTCCATCACAAGACGCCTACCCCCGCCCTCTCACTGCAGCGTCGGCCCGTATCGTCGCGTCGCCACGAGATCCACAACTCATGTCAGCGAACTAAAGCACTCACCGCGTGCGTCGAGACACGAGTCGGCTCTACACTCCGCGCTCGACCCAGGTACAGCGATCGCAAAAGAACAGCCTCGACGGCCTGGGAGACTTCCTCCGACGCAGCGCGCAGCTATGGCGGCCAAACGGAAGCTCGCCGCGATGGCACTCGACGACGACGACCCCGTGGACCCCGCCGACGAGCTCATGTTCCTGTGCTTGGGCGGCGGCAACGAGGTCGGCCGGTCGTGCCACATCATACAGTACAAGGGCAAGACCGTCATGGTGCGTCTGCTCTGTCTCGCGGGGAATTGACGTGTGCTGATGGGAACAGCTTGATGCGGGCATGCATCCCGCATACGAGGGCCTCTCTGCCATGCCCTTCTACGACGAGTTCGATCTCAGCACCGTAGACGTGCTACTAATATCACAGTATGTATTGTGCCTTTTTTTTTTCACGTACTGTATTGCATCGCGGCGGACGGGACAAGGCGCATCACACGCAGTCGGACATGTTGGACGTGCATGGCATGCGTCAGTGCAGTATTCTGTATACGAGAAACAATGGAATATCTTTTGCATCATCCCCGTTCGACTCAGTGATGTGGCTTGGTCTCCATCCCCCCTTGCCCCTATGAACTCCATCTACCAGCGCTGCCCTACTCGACGCGACCTCGATCTCCCGGCTAACAGTGACCCAGTTTCCACATTGACCATGCTGCCTCGCTGCCCTACGTTCTCGCAAAGACCAACTTCAAAGGCCGCGTCTTCATGACCCATCCCACAAAGGCAATCTACAAATGGCTGACCCAGGACTCGGTCCGCGTCGGAAATATCTCGAGCTCCTCCGAAACCAAAGTCCAGATGTACACCGAGGCCGACCACCTCAACACATTCCCGAGCATCGAGGCCATAGACTTCTACACCACGCACACCATCTCCGGCATACGAATAACCCCATACCCAGCAGGCCACGTGCTAGGCGCGGCTATGTTTCTCATCGAGATCGCAGGCCTGAAGATCATGTTCACCGGAGACTACTCACGAGAAGATGATAGACATCTGGTCTCCGCCGCCGTTCCCAAAGACGTGAAAATTGACGTGCTCATCACCGAGTCTACTTTCGGCATCTCCACACACACGCCCCGTCTTCAGCGAGAAACACAGCTCATGAAAGCCATCACCGACATCCTGAACCGTGGCGGTCGAGCGCTCCTTCCCGTCTTCGCCCTCGGCCGCGCCCAGGAACTTCTCTTGATCCTGGACGAGTACTGGGCGAAACATCCAGAGTACCAGAAGATCCCCATCTACTACAACTCCAGTCTGGCGCGAAAATGCATGGTCGTCTATCAGACGTACGTCTCGGCCATGAACGACAACATCAAGCGCATCTTTCGAGAACGCATGGCAGAAGCTGAAGCGGCTGGTGATGTGGGCAAAGGGGGGCCCTGGGACTTCCGATTTGTGCGTAGTTTGAAGAGTCTCGAGCGTTTTGACGACATGGGCGGATGCGTCATGTTGGCGTCGCCGGGTATGCTCCAGTCCGGTACATCGCGAGAGCTGCTCGAAAGATGGGCCCCTGATCCGCGGAATGGCGTTGTCATTACTGGTTACTCGGTTGAGGGTACGATGGCAAAGCAAATTGTCCACGAGCCTGAGACGATTCCGGCCATCACAACCAGATCGAATAACAATGCGCGCCGGCCAGGCCAGAAAGAAGGGGAGCAGATCATGATTCCGCGCCGCTGCAGTGTCCAGGAGTTCAGTTTCGCGGCTCACGTGGACGGGAAGGAGAACATGGATTTCGTGCAAGAAGTCGCAGCACCGGTAGTGGTAAGCCTCTCATCCCGGTCGCCGTTTGCACGTCAGGCGAAGTGAAGTGAAGTGAGCCCCAAACTGACCGCCTTGCAGATTCTAGTCCACGGCGAAAAGGGCAACATGACGCGTCTCAAATCCAAGCTCCTCAGCTTTAACGCGCACAAAGCCATCCCTACCAAAATCTACTCCCCAGCAAACTGCGAAGAACTACGCATCCCCTTCAAGACGGACAAAATTGCCAAGGTGGTCGGAAAGCTAGCCTCGATCCCGCCACCGCTGCCGCACAAGGTCAAGGCCGAAGGTGGCGAGGACGACGATAGTGAGGATGAGGCTCAGGATCAGTATATTACCGGCGTCCTCATACAAAACGACTTCAAGATCTCCCTCATGGCGCCTGAGGACCTGAAGGAGTATGCTGGCCTCACCACCACAACAATCGTCTGCCGTCAACACCTTACCCTCTCCGCCGCAGGAATATCGCTCATCCGATGGGCGCTGGAGGGCACATTCGGCGCGATCAAAGAATCAAAGATCACCGACACTGCCATCAACGGGAAAGAAGTCAATGTTAACGGAAATGGGATGCACAAAGAGGAGGATGCGGACGAAGAGGTGGAGCGGAGCAGCACGGCCTTCACGGTCATGGATTGCGTGACTGTGATTTGTAACCCCGGAGGCAGGGTAGAGGTCGAGTGGGAGGGCAACATGATCAACGATGGGATTGCGGATGCGGTGCTCGCAGTGCTGTTTACGGTTGAGAGCAGTCCCGCCGCTGTGAGACGTGAGTTCACCCCATCTTCCCATCCCCATCACCGCCCTATCATCCACCCATTTCTGTCCAATACTAATCCGGCCCAAATATAGAGTCATCTCGCTCTCACTCCCACTCCCCCCCACCCTCCACCTCCACCCTAACCCACCGTTTCAAACAACCCAACCCGCACCGAACTCCCGACCCCTCAACGCGCCTCGCACGCCTCTTCCTCTTCCTCGAAGCGCAATTCGGCGCCGACACCATCCACCCGATCCCCATACCCCGCAACTCCACCTCCACCATCCCAACTACTGACGGTACCGCCCCCGCACCCCCTTCCACCGTTATCTCATCTAACCCCCCCATCTCTGTAGCCACACTCCCCTCCTCCACGACCCCGCCCCCGGATCTCTCCGCGGCTGACAAAGCGGAGCTGAAGAGACTGCATAATCTAGGCATTCCGGTGCCCGGAATCGAGATCAGGTTCGATAAGTATGTAGCCAAAGTGTGGCTGGAGGATTTGGACGTTGAGTGTGCGAGTGCGGCACTCAAGGCGAGGGTCAAGGCGGTCGTGGAGAGGGGCGTGGAGACGGTCAGTGGACTGTGGGCTTGAGTGAGCAGAGCGAAGTGTAAAAAAAGAGACCGAGGTGCTGACGGGAGGTATGGGAGTTGGGAAGGGTAGTAGGGAGGCGTAGTTGGAGGGCTAGTTACCTTTCCATCTTCTGTCTCTGGGGCGAACCAGGCTTATTACTTTCGCGTGTGGGAGTCTTGCAGGCCGACGGGCGTTCAGGGATAAGTCTTTTTCTGGTGGCCCCGTGGAAGGAAAACACAATATCTCGCCTGCTACCTCTGGATTCGAATTGATTCACACAAGTTGATTCCATGTCCTCAACGCTTGCTTGCTCATTAGTCCAGATATGGACAGGGACAAGGCGGGGAGGGAGAGTGGAGATCTTCTCTGCAAGTTGGGTGAGTTGGCTCAGCACATTCCAAGTCAAAGGCTCGTAGCTCAATGCCTAGCTCTAAAGTCTAGTATATATATCACCAGTAGCATCACAGGAACAGTTCAGATATGACCTGTAGTCAATCAGTCGCTTTTGTCTTTGCAAGTTATGCTACACGCCCTTGCCATCCCGAGATGCTGTAAAAAGGCCTACCATAGTCACCGGCCAGGTAAGTAGAAAGGTATAGTCTGACAAAGCTCGCTTAAATCCCAAGAAAAGAGGCAGGAATGCCTTTGTGACCATGTGTAAATGCAGACGCCCATTCGCCATCTCTCAAAAGATCCGTATCCATGCCAAGGTATGGTAAAGCAATAAATAAAAGATGAAGCAAAGAAAAGGAAGATGATGATCAATCTGAAAATGGGGACCAAGGAACCATCAAATATCTGACGCGATTGTAAGACAAGGATTGGAAAGAGGAGATTCGAGCGGTTTTGGTGAACGTTCTGTGCATGTCGCAGACGATAGTCCAAGCAACAAGATTTATACTGGCATGGACTAGATGTGATTTGCTGAAATGAAGGTGTTGTGCGAACGGCTGTAAGTTGCGGACTTTTCAGTTATATTCAGAGAGTATGGCACTAATGGAAACTTACCACCAGTAAAGAAGAGCCGACGGCCTAGCGTGGGGGATCGACCTACTCAACTGTAAGATGTTGGAAGATAAAGCTGTCGACGCTATCTTGGGTTAGCACAGCTTTGGAGATCTTGAGTTGGGAACTCTTACATTTTCCTGTTCTTGTAGCCCATATTGTAGGTATGATTGGCTCTGCGGAAGTTGAATGACTTGAGGAAGGTGCCGATCCAATTAGTCTCCGCGGAAACTCCTTTCACATGCGACACAATGAGGTTGATAGTCTTTACTATCTGCGTAGCGCCATATTTTAAGTATGGACCGCTGCAAATCCAATCGAAGCCGCCGCGAAACTTGTAGCCATTATTGACTGTTTCAAGCATCTTGTCAAGTAGACATGATTCGGTTCCACGACGCATGTAATCTGGATGCATGTTCATTTCCATATCGAAGGCGTAGCGATGCATACTTCCTTCGTCGTAATTATCGTCCATGAAGGTAAAGCCGACAATCTTCTCAGTGGTCAAATCACAGTGTTTCGTGCCTAATACAGTTGGGTCATGCAGTGCCCAGTTCATTTTTTTTTCGTTTTGCCTTTTATTTTGTACAGGCAAAGGTACCATCCGACAACTCAAAATATATTCAATTGAGATATATTGATTCTGTGAATCGAGCTGGCTATCTGGTAGAGCAAATAACTCTCGAAACCGTATTAATCGCTACATTCTATGCTAATTCATTTTGCGTCTATTAGATGCACCTCTGACGGTGATTGCAAGACGTTGGCAATGATCACTGGGCTGCTGAATGTCGTGAACTGTGAATGCATGTTGCTGAGAACGGAAGGTATAACCGAGCACCGGGTACCTTTCTACCGAGCATTTCTTTCTGCCTGGATTCTACAACGAACCAACAACAATCAAGACAAAATGCTGTCGATACTACGAAAAGCGCGGTTGAAGGACAAGGAGATGCGGATTTTGATGTTGTGCGTGTTCCTCTTCATGTTTGTCGCGCAATCGCCAAGGCTAACTGCATGGAAGGGGTCTGGACTCCGCGGGAAAGACAACCATCGTAAAGAAGATCATGAACGAGGATGTATACAG
Organism: Beverwykella pulmonaria; assembly: GCA_001599595.1. Lineage (NCBI taxonomy): Eukaryota > Fungi > Ascomycota > Dothideomycetes > Pleosporales > Melanommataceae > Beverwykella > Beverwykella pulmonaria. The sequence continues at coordinate 1,616,406 of BCHH01000010.1, read as the reverse complement.
CGTGAGCCCCACTCTGGGATTCATCATTAAGACCATCGAGTACGACGGGTATGTATGGACTCTATCTTTGCTGCGACGAGAAGTCTGACAAGTGAAGATACAAGCTGAATATATGTACTGTATCGCATGGCAAGTAGCTAAAGAAGTGCATACTAATACGTCTGGGAAAGCAGGGGACGTTGGAGGCCAGAAGACGCTGAGGACGTACTGGAAGAACTACTTCGAAAAAACAGACGCGCTCATCTGGGTAGTTGACGCCACAGATCGCGGGCGGATCGATGATTGTCGCCAGGAGCTGGCGGGTCTCCTTCAGGAAGAGGTGTGTGCCTAGGAGACACGCGACATGCATCCGCTGACCCGCTTCTAGCGCCTGATGGGAGCCAGCTTGTTAGTCTTCAAGAACAAAAGCGATGTATCTGGATCCATGACAGAGGACGAGGTTCGCGAAGTAAGCAAAAAGAAACGGGGACGGTAAGCGTTGTGCAGCTGATGTTGACGTTGCACAGGGACTTCGGCTGGACGCGATCAAAACACACAAGTGGACCATCATGGCCTGCAGTGCGATAACGGGGATGAACCTGCAAGAGGGGCTTCAGTGGGTGGTGCAGGACGCGAAGGCAAGGCTTTTCTTGTACTGATTGACTGGCCGGTCTGGTGCCTGGATGCAATTGTTGGGGCGGTGCGCATGGCTGCAAGGGGCAAACCTGTGAGGCTAATAAAAGTATCACGGTCAGATCCATGGTTTCCAAGGCTTTAGTTCCAGCGTTGCAGGGGGTGGTTGCAATACAAGGAGGAAAACATGCGCGTAAACAAAGCATCGACCGCCAATTTCTCGCAAGCCTTTATCGATTGTGTCCGTGTGTCCTCGAGGTCGATTTTGCCCGGCCGTCTTCGCGTTTCAAAATTGATGAAACTTCCTGGGGTGTTGATCTGATGCTGAACGCTTTGGCCACGAGCTAGCCGAGTGCACCGACCTGCCGTCACGACGACTTCGAGTCGGTCCAGGGATTGCCATTCGCTTCCGACCACTCACCCTCGCGCATTGTCTTGTTGCACGGCGACCTGGCGTGTTTACCCACCCTTCCAACGTCGTCATGTCACAAGAACTAGACCCCAGCGAGTTCGTGCAGCGCATACGGCAGCTGGGCGAGGAGCGAGATCAGCAGGACGCTGAGCGTGTTCGAAAGCTCGAAGAAGAAATCATACAGGGCCGCAGCGAACGACTCGCACGCAGAGCAGGTATGCCGGGACGAAACAGCGTATCCCCTTTTTTGGCCATGTTTGGGCTCTGCTGATTGCCTGCGTCACAGAAAGGGCTCGAAGTCTCAGTCCGGACAAACCGTCAACGCCACAATCACTGCGCTCCACAACAGACTCCCCTCGAGACGTGCAGGAAAAGGCCCTCGACACGCCCACGCCCACGATGAACGCGCCGACCCAGCAGAGTGCCCGCGATGACTCCCTGCAGAAGCTTACCAGCTCCCCAGCGCACATTTTGGAGGATAACGAGCCGAAAAAGCCAACCCCCAATGCCGCAGCGCTGAGACGCTCCGGCACCCTCTCATGGCAACAGAGGCCGCAATCAGGAAGCGCACGAAGACCTCTCTCCAGGTCACAATCGCCAGACAAGAGTGCCGCCGGCTCACCACGCGACACCCCCGAACCCGCCTCTCCCGCCGACACGGGTGTCTCGAGACAACAAATCGCCCAATCCCTCGGCGCGAAGAACCCGGATTGGTTCAAGCAGACGTCAGATCGTGGCATAGGGTCGGCCGCGTTAAGGCGGAGCCAGGAAGACAACATCGCTGATGTGGTGCCTGCATCTGGGAAAAGGCAGCTGCCGGGCATGTCTCGCGACCCGACACCAGATCTAGAGGCATCTAGCCCGCCAGAAAGGTTTGGTTCCAACCCACCCCCGCGGGCTGACTCTGGCCGATTCTCTGCTAGCTTGTCCGCGTCAAGCGGTGACACCGAGCCAAGCCGAAGGATCAGATCGCCTCTGCCTATGCTGGACTCACAAAAGTTTGCTCCGCCGTCTGAACAAGCGTCGTCCATTGAGGAGGGAGATCAGCCTGCTTCAGGACGGGCATTGGCAATGTCGCCGACACAAGGGCGCATCTCACCCGAACGCACTGACCGCCCTGCGTCTCCAACCAAGGGCATGGGTGGCTTCGTACAAAGTGCCATGCTCAAGCGTAGCGATAGTGTGAACAAGAGGTGGAGTACACAGACCCCTCAAGGTCTGACCAGACAGAACTCTACTTTGAACAACCGTGGAAGCGTCGCACTCAGCGCGTACGGGACTCTGTCGAAGCCAGAATCGAGGCCAAGCAGTCTGAGCAGAGACAACTCGATGGAGCCTTCCTCACGCCCTGGATCGAGCTCCAACAACCTCGCCTTCACTAAGGATGCCGTGGATAAGGACAGCGTGCCAAAGCACGAATTCGTCAAGCCTGCACTACCTCACCACAATCGAAGCAAGTCCGTGGCTTCGACGTTTAGCGAAAGCAATCAGCCTCAAGAGGAGACGTCGCCTCCGAGCCCATCGAAGCGATGGAGTCCTACCAAATCGAGCTGGTTGGAGAGCGCGTTGAAGAAGCCCGAATCTCCAAAGCCCATGCTCCCGCCTCCACAACAGCCGTCATGGATGGCCGAGATCAATCGCGCCAAACAGCAGCGTAGCAGCGTTGACCTGGGCAAGGACGGCCCTGTCCACAGCCCGCATGCCGATACCACCACTTCTGGTCGGTCGTCGCCGTTCAAGGATGTGCAGTTGAAACCCGCTGGTCTTCGTAGACCCGAGTCCCCCAAGAAGGACGAACCTTCCAACTTTCGTAGGCCTGAATCCCCTTTCAAGGACGATTTTCGCGGCTTTCGCAGGCCTGAGTCACCGAAGAAAGACGAGCTTGCCGAGTTTCGCAAATCTGAATTGCCCAAAACGGAGGAACCTACCATTCTCCCTAACGCTAGCCCTCCTAAGAAGGAAGAGTCCGCGGAGCAAGTGCAACCCTCACCAAAACCGAAACCTGTGCCGTCTCCCAAGCCATCCATCCCTGCTAAAGAGGCGGTTGATAAACCAGGAGATCAATTGCTATCAAAAGACGCAATGGAAACATCTGCGGATGCCCCCGCTCCAGCTAGCTCAAAGCCAATACCATTCAATTCACGCTTCCCGAAAGAATCACCGCTGCCTCTGCCACAAACGAAAGCCAAACCAGACACTCCACCCAAGAAGGACTTCCGCGCTAGCTTGCGATCCCGACAAGGCCCACCAGGTACATCAGAAGCGCCTAAGAAGGATTCGGTGTCAGAGTTAGCGAACGTCTTTGGGCGGCTGAAAAAGACGGAAACGAAGAACTACGTTGCTCCCGATGTGTTGAAGGACAACATTTTGCGTGGAAAGCAGGGCCTGACCCTCACAGGAGGCCCTAAACCTTCTGTTCGCCGCGACGAGTTTAGAGACAGTATTGTATCCAAAAAAGCAGCTATGCTAGCCAAAGCTCAGGAAGTGGGTTCAGCTGCTCATAAAAAAGCGGACAGCTCTTCTGAGCCAGCACCCACACCAGAGGCAATCGCTAAACGCAAGACACTTGGTGGCAGATCTGAGAGTATCAGCAATCCAGCGCCAGTAAAGGAACCGGAGGCGAGCACGCCGGAAGCGATTGCGCGCCAGAAGAGTCTTCGGCATAGCAAGCCCATTGTTCCAGAGAAGCAGATACAGCCAGCCCCCACATTCGCTTCTAAAGAGCCTCCTAAATCTAACAAGTTTGCGGATCGTTTCAACCCTGGACTTGCTGGCATCTTAGCTCGGGGACCGCCTCCTGCTTCAGCCAACTCATCATCGTCGGGCAGCACTCCCAACGAGACGACAGCAAAATCTGGTGAAGAAGACAAGAAAGGACCGGCTCCGGAACTGACTCACATAACCAAAGGCCGAGCTCGAGGGCCCAAGAGGCGAGCACCAGCCTCAAAACAGGCCGCTGCCCAACCCGAAGAGACCTCTCAAAAGGTAGCTCCAGTTGCTGCCATCCCGCTCGTCAAGGCCGACCACGTTCTTCCGAGCAATGAAATTTCCAAAACTGACAAGATTTCAGAGGAACAACCAGTAACACGCACCCCGGCGCGAGAACCATTCAAGCCTAAACCTGCAACGCCAGTCAAGTCTTCAGAAGAACCACCAATGATGCGAACGGCGTCGCGAGAGTCTTTTAAGGCTAGACTTGCAACACCTGTCAAATCTCTTGAGGACCCACCAGTAACACGGACACTATCGCGAGAATCGCTCAAGCCCAAACCCGAGACTCCAGCTAAATTTTCAGAGGAACCACCAGTGACAAGGACACCAGCACGAGAGTCACTCACAGTAAAACCCGCAACACCGGCCAAGTCCCCAGAATTGTCACGGAAGCTGGAGAAATCTCCTTCTCCAGAACTACCGAGGAAACCTGCGTCACTCGAAAAGGACAGAAAGGCCTCTTCTGAGGTTTCTCTACCGCTGAGGAAGCCAACTAATCCCGAAGTTATCGAGACGCCCATATCGGCATCGCCATCACCAGGAGTTTCCGTAGTCAAATCGGCACGGCCATTGCCCACTCCACCATCGAAACCCGAGGATCCGGTTGAGTCAAAATCTACTCTCAAGGAAATTTCACCCCCAAATCCAGCAGTTTCACCAGCCAATGATACTCCATCACCAGAGAAGTCGAGCTTTTCTGTGAGGAGTGCTTCCGCGTTGTGGAGCCGGCAGTCGGCTTCTTCGCCAACGTCCACGAAACCGAAGTCTCCCATCAAGTTGCCCACAAGAGCTGATGAACAAGCAATGATGGAAAGCGCTGGACTTGTCCGCTCATCAGAGCCTGTGGAGGCGGTCCAAGCAAAACCACAAGCGCAAAAGCCCAAGCCGAAACCCATTGGTCTTGGATTGGGTAGCTTCGGTAGCTTTGGTGGTCTTGTTGCGGCGCGGTCAAGGGAGTCGAGCCCAATGCAGTCTTTCTCCGCGAAAGCTCTTCCTGCAACACCACCAGCGCATGGAGATAGGCCCCAGTCCGAGCCCTTCAAAGCATTACCTATTTTGCCAAAATCAGACGACGTCTTTGGGGGTTTCTTCGACGAACCTCCCGTAACGACTGGCGAGCTCCCCGGAAACATCAATTCCATAGAGATTTTGCAGAGCCCGCCGCTAGATCTTGGCCCTAGTAGTAAAATCCGGACACTCCGTAAACAAATTCAGGAGATCACGGGAGATGGAAAATTTATAGAAGTGCCCATGCAAGAAGAACACGTTCTGTACCAAGATTCAATGTATCTTTGCACTCATGTTTTCGGAGATTCCAAGGGAGCAAGGACCACAGAAGTATATCTCTGGTCAGGTAATGGTGTAGCCGAAGCTACACTTGAAGATGCCCAGTTGTTTGGACGCAATGCTGCAAAGCAAAACCAAGGAAAGCTTATTATTCTGCGTCAAGGGAAGGAAACTCCGAATTTCTTTGAGGCTCTAGGTGGCATCGTTCTCACGCGACGTGGATCCCGCCCGGCCTCGAAGGAATACATGCTTTGCGGGCGCCGTCACTTGGGCCATATTGCGTTTGACGAGGTGGATTTCTCCCTGAAGAGTCTGTGCTCTGGGTTTACATACATCATATCAACGAACACGGGCAAAATATTCCTCTGGAAAGGCAGAGGGTGTTCAGCAGAAGAGCTATCAGGCGCCCGCCTAATGGGTATGGACCTCACTACGACGGGTGAACTTGTGGAAGTCGACGAAGGATCCGAGCCTCCAGAGCTGTTTACCATCTTTCCACCAAGTGAGACTGCGACTGGCTCGAAAGGAAAGTTGCCAGCAATTCCCAGGTCGGCCGATCATTGGCGTTACAAGGCCACCGCGGAGAAATATCGAGTACGGTTATTCAGAATCGAACAGCAGCAAGGATCATACGGATGGGGACAAGGGCTGCAGGTGAGCTCGTTCTTCCCGCCTCTGCTGCGCCGGCCTTCGTGGCACATGTTTTCCGGAGAGAAGCCAACTGAACGCCCACAGACGCCTATTACACCGAGGTCGCCACTTCCACCTGCAACGACAAAGGTGGTAGAAATTATGCCGTTCTGCCAGCGCGACTTGGAGCCTGAGTACATATATGTGCTTGATGCCTTCTTTGATATATATATGTAAGCTGGTCCGTACTTTCTCAGAAGGGCACATCTAATTCATCGTAGTATTGTCGGCTCCCTTTCGCACAGCCAGTCTGCTGCCTTCTCCACAGCTCTCCTCTTCGCACAAGAGTACAGCATTCTCGCGGTCTCCGAAGATGATAGACCTTTTATGCCCGTCACCACCGTGGTTCTCGAGGGCGTTCCCAGGGACATGAAGTCCGTCTTCAGGTTCTGGGATGATAACCTGATTCCTGCTGCTGGACTCATGAACGGCAAGCTCGGCCGTGGCAAGAGTCTAAGGATTGTGGGGCTAGATAAAGCCATAGAGGCAACTCGTCGTTAGACAGGTTTCGAAGATGTTTGCCTGCATGTGTGGCAGGATTGGATGAATCTTCTCTGATGAACTTTTCTTTCATTTCTTGATCGTACTTTTTGGGAAGAATTTCAGGCGTTCAATGGTGCTTTCAAGGTGTATATGTGGGTTGCGCTTCGTCGGCGTCGAAGTGCTGGCTGGGGTTGGTCTTACCCTTAGGTTGGTGGGCATTTGGATGGCTCTCGCATGTTCCCATGGAACTTTTAAAATCTTTTTCACAATGTCACTGCTTCGAACTTTAGAACTTCTCCTCGTTTCCTCCTCTTAGACATTTAAGTTATGATTATGTGTTTGTTGGACGGGCCAAGACTGGGTGTCATGATAAGTGTTTCGGTAAGCCGGCCCGTATTCATTTGTCTTCATTTCAACTCGGCAATCTCTTCTGCGCGCACCACGCGCAATATAGAGAGAGATATGACGACGCCGAGCCGTTCTTGGTGCGGAAGATGATTTTCCCCACGGGGAATGAGGTGACACACGGAGGCCTGATATGCTAAAACGTCGGGTCGCGTGATGTTTGGATGTCTCCTAGGGTCTTTCTCTCACGTCTATGTTATTCTGAGTTTCATCCCTAAACTACGTTTCGGATCCTTAGACCCTTTGATCTCTTCATTTACATCTTCTTTTATTCGGTTCTCGGATTCATCACCCCATCTATCCCTGTTCGTCTATACAACATGAGCTATCCTGAACTGTCATCACTCCGTCCCAGAACCGCCTCTCTATATTACCACACCACGTGGCAACGTGCCCAAAATCCTGCTCTATCATCTATAGATTAAACTGCCCTTTTGCCTCGGTCTCAATGGCAAGGCGTACTGGCTCTCGAGTCGGGTGACAATGCTCGTCTTCCGAATCGGGCTCTGCGATTCCAGATCGAGCTCCATGGGGGGCAGTTAATTTGCGGGCAGCGTGATTAGAGACGGAACCGACAATGGATATAAAGCGAGTAGTAAACCCGGGTTAAGTCTTTCGAAGATTGCGAGTTGGGTTCTCTGGTCAGAGGCTCTTCCATCTACCCACGTCTTCCGTCACGCGCCTTCCGTCACACGCCAACCGTACCTGTCTAGTATTTCTTCTCCTCACAATGCTCTCACTCCTTACCATCTCCGTACTCCTCACTCTCGCCTCCGCCCACGGCCATGTCAACGGAATAGTAGCAGACGGGAAATACTACCCAGGTTGGAACGGCGAAAACAAATACATCACCCCTCTCCCCCTAACCGCAGGCTGGCAAGCCGACGTCCTCGACAATGGATTTATCGCGCCCGCTGCTTTCGCGACTGCGGATATAATCTGCCACAAGGCGGCGAAGAATGCGAATACGTATATCACCGTCAAGCCCGGATCCAAGGTTGTGTTCCAGTGGAATACGTGGCCGGTCAGCCACAAAGGGCCTGTGTTGGATTATTTGGCACCGTGTAATGGGGACTGTTTGACGGTTGATAAGACGAAGTTGCTGTTTTCGAAGATCGGGGAGGGCGCGTGGAAGTCTGGGGATCAATGGGTCACCGACGACCTCATCAAGAACAACATCTCGTGGGCCACCACGGTGCCGAGTAACCTTGCGCCGGGGAATTATGTCTGGAGACATGAGATTATCGCGCTGCATGCGGCGGCGCAGCCGAATGGTGCGCAGGCGTATCCGCAGTGTATCAACTTCAAAGTGGAAGGCAGCGGGACGGCAAGCTTGAGTGGGGGAACGGCTGCCACTAGTTTCTACAAGAGTACCGATCCGGGGATTGTTTTTGATTTGTATAGTAAGATTACGGCGTATACGATTCCCGGGCCGGCGTTGGTGAAGCTTGCTGGGGCGAAGGTGAAAAGGCATGTTAGGGACTGGTTAGTGTAAACAGGGAGGGTGGAATCCGGATAGAGGATTTGGGGAGGGAGATGTGTTGAGAGCCTTGATGTGTACAGCATTTTATTCGAGCGGACTACTTCATATTATCTATTTTCCACATCTCGACGTCCATGTTAATATCGGCGAGAAGTTCAGTTTGCCAATGTCAGCAAAGGATGTGCTGCGCGTTCTCGCCTCCGGGGGGAATAATGAACGTATTGAGCAGGTCTAGATATAGGAAAACAGTATTATATTTGCTTTGCTAAGCCGTACTGTATCTGTCAGCAGGGCTTATGCCAAGTGAAACTGATCTGATAAGAGACGTGACCGCGACTCTTCATGGAGGTGAGAATATGGGATACAGATAGATATACTCCATCGATTCCGTTATCTCCGGGTAACTGTGATGGTGAATTCTAACCTGCCCTTGCGATGCACACACATACGATGGAAGAAAGGGCAAATGATTACATAATACATTCACCTCTTGGCAGTGCCTCGATCTAACCCAAATGCACGCTGTTCCGAAGTTCCGACTAAACTAGCGCGAACACGCGGGAAAATCTGATAGGCAAATTCCTCTGAACTAAGGAGGACTGGGTATGAAATCAAGACTAATTGCACTTTTTAAGCAAATGGCTGCCGTGAAAAAGTTGGGTAAAATCAGCGATTTGCTTTTACCCTTGGCTTTCTGAGGGCTCGTACCATGACGAGACGCTTGGACACCACCTTGTGGGTGCTCTGGCTGGCTGTATTCAGTAGCAGGCCGAGATCGCTCCTGAAGGATTTGCTCGTCGTAGTTGAGATAATGGCAGGACATCAATTTGCACCCAACCTGAGGCGATGTGTGTACGTATCTTTTCGTAAAAAGCGTGTACAGGGCATGTCATCTTTCTATTCGAACTAGTTACCTTCTGGTAAGTAACAATACTGCCACTTTGGTTGTCTTGAGAAGTCTTGACCTCTTGCTTTATTAGCGTTAGCGGCCTGAGGCTGAAATGCATCTGGGCAGCGCCCTCGTACTCAGTACCGAAAGCTGAAGGCCGAAGAACGCAGCGATGGCAATACTTGTAGTTTGTGAAGTATGCGTTGGATGCGCCTGCTGAGCCCTCTTCCTCCGCGGCGGGGCTGCGTTTTGCTTTGCGGCGTGGAGCGTTGGGTTTGGGTCTGCGACCTTGAACGGCGTGGCATATTAGCGTCTTGGCAAGTGAGGTTTAGCGGCGTAAAGATCACCCGGCGCGTGCTTGACATGTTGCAACAACTTTTCAAAACTTAATGCTGGGGACCAAAAACTCTGGTCCACGTCCTCCAGATAACGCTCTATAGGACACCTCTATCCTTGCCGCCTATGATATAGCCACCACCGCTCGTTTGAAGGAGTGGCTGTGCAAGTGACGAAAGCGGTTTAGTCCCACATCGCCGGCTTACTCCCCCACCATTTGCTGCGCAGCCGTGCTCTTGGGCTCTCTTCAGCTCGCTCCTCTTTACTTCACTCCAGTCCCGCCCGATGTCCGCTGCATCGCGCTTCAAAAACCTTGTTGGTAGCAGACGAAAATCCAACAATCCCTCACCGACTCCGCAAGGAGGAAGTACCACTCCGACTCAAAGACCCAACAGCCTTTCGCCCCGAGATAGCAACTCGAGCTCGACGTCTCTTCCAGCCCAGATGCAGAATCCGCAGAATCCCCTCGGGCGACCCCCTAGCTATACGTACGCTCCACCCGGCGGGCTCGCTCCTCAAGCAGGGCAGCACCGTCCTACGAGTCCACTGCCGCCCATTAACACGGGCGCACCCTACCCCCCTCAGCAGCAACAGCCCATGGGCTATCCGCCTCAGGGTGGCCCGCCAGGCTACCCTCCGCAACAACCTCCCCAGGGCGGTTATGGGGGACAATATGGAGGCCCGCCGCCGCCGGCAGCACCACCGGCTGCCCCTCATGCGGCCCAACAATATCAGCGCCCCAACATGGCAGAGGTCGCCGGCGAGGGGCGCTCCAAGGCCCAGCTGATCGTTGGTATCGACTTCGTAAGTCCCAAGTTCTCAAGGCAGAAATGTGGCGCAGACGCTGATTCGAACATGGCCAGGGCACCACCTTCTCCGGCGTCGCATTCGCCTTCGCAACCAACACCGAGGCCAAGGAAGACATCATCACCGAGTGGCCGGGTGCAGGCAACCAGACAAAACAAAAAGTAATATTGCTCTAGCCTCCGTAGTGCATGCTATAGCTAACACAACGGCCAGATTCCCACCGTGCTATACTACGATCAGTACCAGAAGGTCGTAGGGTGGGGCCCAGACATTGCTGATGCACTGGCCCCCACCGGCTATCCTAAGCCTGGCGTACAAAAAGTAGAATGGTTCAAACTGCAGCTGATGTTGTCTGGCAACACGTACATTGATCCCATCAACCTTCCCCCGCTTCCCCCGGGCAAGTCGGAGATCGATGTTGCCGCTGACTACCTCTTCCACCTGCGGCAGGCTATGAGGAACCAGCTGCAGAAGACTCTTGGCGAGGTCTTCAACCGAGAAGAGCGCAACATCCGATACTACCTGACCGTCCCTGCTATTTGGAACGATGCTGGAAAGGCGGCGACGCGTGCCGCTGCTATCCAGGCAGGCTTCCTGCGCGACGAGAACGACAACAGACTGACGCTCATTACTGAGCCCGAGGCCGCAGCCATGTTCTGCTCCAAGACGGGTCTCCTCAATCTCAAAATGCACGATGCCGTCCTTATCGTCGATTGCGGTGGTGGCACGGTCGATCTGATCGCTTACGAGGTCGAAGAGGAGCAACCATTCTCAGTAGCTGAGTGCACGGCGGGTTCCGGTGATTCATGCGGTTCCACAGCCCTGAACCGCAACTTTAGTAACATATTGCGTGCCAAGATCAGGAAGATGAAACTTCCTGATGGCTCCAAGACCGCTGGTAAGGTGTACGCCAAGTGCATCATGGACTTCGAGAACAGGATAAAGGCCGATTTCCGAAACAACGGCCAGAAGTGGGCTGTCGACGTTGGTATTGAGGCCGAGTTCCCCGACGCGGGTATCGAAGAAGGGTACATGACCTTCACCAACGAGGAGATCCTACAGTGCTTCGAGCCTGTGGTGAACCGAATTTTGGAGCTTGTGCGAAACCAGATCATCGCCATTCAGGCACAGAACAGATCATTACAGGTAAGCGTGTCTCGAATCAAGTAGAGTCAAGGCGGGGGCGCTAATTTGCTTAGAATGTGCTTGTGGTTGGTGGTTTCGGTGCCTCTGAATATCTTTTCCAGCAGATCAAGCTCCACGTCCCTCCCCAATTCCAGTCCAAGGTCGTGCGACCTATGGACTCCGTCGCTGCTATTGTCAAGGGTGCTGTTACCGCCGGTATCACGGAGCGTATTGTCACACATCGTGTCGCCCGTCGTCACTACCTCATGGCCACTCTCCAGCCATTCAAAGAGGGCCACCACCCTGAGCAGTACCGCGTGCCATCGCTGGATGGTAAGGATAGGTGCAAGTACACTCGCCAAATTTTCGTGCAAAAGGGCCAGCGTGTCAAGATTGGCGAGCCAGTCAAGGTCTCTTTCTTCCGACAGGTGGCACCAGGTGCAACTCTCATGTACGAAGATATACTGTATGCTTGCGATGATGACGTTTGCCCCGAGTATACCAAGGACCCTCGTAAGTTATAAACCCACAAATCCGCCTTTTTCACCAATCTGACAGTGAGTAGGTATCAAGGAAGTCGTCACACTCACCTCGGATCTGTCCCGCAAGAATCTCGAGAAGGACTTTGAACGCATGGACACACCGCAAGGCACATTCTACCGTGTTTATTTCGACATCTACCTCACACTTGACGGCTCCGAGTTCAATGCCGAGCTCGTTTGCCAGGGTGAGGTTATGGGTCGCTGTACATCTCGATTCAGATAGTGTGTTTGCATTGGTTGCGAAGAACGTCGTCTCGGGCCTGATTTCAAATTTATTGGAAAGGTAATACGCGAATATTAGATTATTATGTTACTGGCTAGTGAGATGAATGCGGACGGAAAAGGAGCTTGCAGCGAAGGTGAACGACGTAGATGGAATTGGAAGGGGGTTGGTCTCTTTGTGACGGATGATACGGTAACATGAGAGTCCGATTATTTCCTCTTATCCCACAGCATACCCCCACTCGTCTTGAACGGCTATCAATGAAAAACATTTTGATCAAGTTGGGCATAGGAGTTTTGAATGGCTTGGAGGTTTTCCTGATTGCCTTTATCTCGGTTTAGACTTGAGCAGTGAATAAAACTACATGTGACTTTACCGGAGCTTCCTTCCACCCGTACTTGAATCTCCGTTGTACTTTTTCCTGCTTGATCCATGGTTCCCCAGGCGAATTTGTTGATCATGGTTGCGCAGGAAGTCTTTCCTTCAACAACCAACGGCCTGGGTAGTTGACGCCTGCATTAACATATGCTCAGCTGCAGTCACCCAAATCTCTACACCAACTCTTCACCGAACATGCCATGTTTCTCCAACGAATCTATGGAACTTCGCCTCCAGTCACCCTATTTCTCTGCCTATGACCCGCTTTTCTTTGGTCATGGTCTCTTAGTCGCGTGACTGACAGCCTAGGTACACTACTTATTATTATGGCTTAGGAGCACGCCTAGGAGATTGTAGCAAGCGATGAGAGATGTCTGGATTTTCGCCCAAGTCTCCACAAAAGATTCATCTGCCTACGGTGACCTCAACGTTTTATTGGTCGACTCTAGAAACCTCAAAGATCCATCTGCCGACTTCAAACATCTCCAAAATCTACGTGCCAACCCCCATTGTCACAGCAACAGTTAAGCCCTCCATGTGCACCACGCAGACCAACGCCGAGATGCGAACGACCACTGAAACTAAAATCAGCAAAAACTACTAAGTTCTCCGTGCTCTACACCATCGCGGCCTGTGACAACGACCGAATTTTCCGCCTACTACGCCACTGACATCAGCACCACGACTTCGGTCCAGACCGTTCCGACAACTGTGGCCCAGACCCAGTCTGTGGCTGCGACTGGAACTGACGTCGTCCTCAACGCTACAACTACATCTGTTCATGTCACGCGCACAGTTACTGTAGCCACTCTTCCTCTAGGGTATCTCTATCACCGCGAAACAATGGGGGGTTTGTTGAGTCAATCATTCACAGCAAGGGCGACATCTGCTCGTGGATTGATGTGCAGACTACTTCGAGGTCGTGGGAACCAACTTCCACTCCGCTTCTCTCTTGGCCTCATGGTGATCGAGTACCATCCATGCCCCCTCGTCGAGCTGGTCGACTCCTAGTGCTGTGATAACGTGGTCGAGATCCACTTCTATAGTCCCATCGCGAGATCCTCTGTTGTGGTCCCGTCGTCGAGCTCCATCGTCACCTCCAAGCCGAATTCGTCCACCATCTCAGGTATTCGTCCACCATCTCAGGTATTCGGGCCCCGTCTTTCAAGTCTACCAACTAGAAATCCAAGTCGTGCCGTTCCAAGTCGACTAGTCCTTGCTCGAAGACTGCTCACTCTAAGCCTACTTCTACCACGTCAGTCAAGGCCCCCTACAAGCCAACCTACACACCAATGTACAAGGTGAGCTGCACGCCATGCCACAAGTCGTATGACTTGACATCCACCATCATGGTCATTAGAACTGTGCAACCCCCACTCATCTCCTTCCTCGCACAACAGTGCAGTACCCTCGATGCCTCTACCATTGAGATGCAACAGTCTTTCTCTCATTATCCTTTTTGATCAAGATAGGTTTTCGCATCCTCTTGGAACATGTTCAAAGCCCTTGACGACGGTTGCTGCGGAGGACTGTGCGCTTGGACTTGATTGGTTTCTTGGGGAAGGTGGGCTCTTCTCGTTAATCGTTTCTGTTTCTGCGTTTAAAGCAGAAGTCTGGTATAATGAGCGCGAGTTGAGCGAGGATTTAGGGGCGTTTAGGGGTTAGAAGGCTTCGATATCGGCCGGGCTTTTGTAAAAGTGTTGAATATGCCGTGGATGTTCTTATGCATTTCTGGAGCGGCAACGCGAGACAAGGGGATAAAATTTATCGTATTGTTGTGCATGGTATTAGTTATATTAATTCTATGGGGCTATTGCCTTAATTTGATGTTCAGATTGCGCTGTTCTGTACGCCCGAGGAGCGATTTAGAGAAACAAGTGAAGACCCAGAAAGCCTCCTATCTGGTGAATAAACTTGACAGCAAGCAAGCTTGAACGAACGTGAGCTTGCGAGAAAAAAAAAAAGGGAGAAAAAAGGAAACACTATAGAGCCCAATAGACATATCCATCGCCCAAACACGCGAATCATCCAGATCTGCAGATCCCGCTGTGCCTGTGCCGGCCTCTCAAAACCTTCATCCTTGAAGATAGCCCAGAGTTCGTGCCACCCTAAGATCGAACTCAGTCTACCAGTTGAACGCCGTATCCGTGCTTCCTTCCGGTCTTTCACCCCATCCTACCGCTATGCATCTTCCTCGTTTCAAATCCCTGTCCCGAAAGACGAGCATAAAGCGTCCTAGTAGACGTTCAAGCGCCCGAGCATCCCAATCCTCTATCAACATCCATCTACTGTGCCTTCTTCGCGCCGTACTTGTTCCTTGGGAGCCCTAATTTCCGCCTATCCGCACGGTCGCCCTCTGCGAGCCACTTGCTGGCTTTGACGAGCTGGACCACATTGATCCACTGCTTGCCGAACATGACAGGGAAGGATATGACAGCGAGGATCCAGGGAACTGTCGAGGACATTTTGTTCGCCCTGCGCATTCAAAATTAGCCTCAAATCTTTCTATTGTAAATCTGGGATGGTGCTTACCGTGCCATCTCCATGGCGCCCGCCGACCAGGGGCTTACGAAGAGCATCGAAGGCTTCGGGGCCGCGGGGCTACCGGGTTGCAAGGAAGAAGGGGAATCGTGGTCTCCGAGGAGGGTTGGGGAAAGGTACGGCGAGGAGAAGGAAAGAAGGTAGAGGGCGATGAAGAACATTTCGTTGAGGGCGCAGAAGGTGAAGAGCACTGCCTATAGAAATTGTTAGCCATAATGCTAAATTCCGAGCGCGACACCACACATTGCGACCAAAAGGGAAAAGGAGGGGAAGAGGTAAAAACGTACGTTGTTCGAATAGTACATCTTCAGCACCCAGCTCCGGCTCTCGTCAACCTTCTTGTGGCTTGTCCCGCTGCCGCCCATGCTTAGAGTCGCAAACATGTGCATGTAGTGGCTCGCCAAATCCAGGGAGATCAAACCCTGAAACACGATGCTCCATCTTGGGAACGCACTTGCTAGAAAGACCAGCAAGCACGCGGTGGTGCACCGATCCGTGACCATGTCCAGCACGGCGCCAAACTTGGTACTCTGTTCGAATCTCCGGGCGGCGAGGCCGTCGAGGGCGTCGAGGAGGCAGGATACGCTGTAGAGAAGGGAGCACGTGCGCGGGTGCAGCGGCATGTAGTAGAGAGATGCGACGGCGAGGACGATGCGGAAGTAGCCTGGTGGTGTGAGTTAGCGGGGCTTGCGGAGCAGGCAGAAGGAGAAGGTGGAGTTATCGTACCGATCAAGTTGGGAATGAAGACGAAGATGTTCTCGTCGTCGTCTTCTTCAACTCTCGTGGGCCGCACGGCGCTGCCATTGCCGTTCGCCAGAGGTTGTTGTGGTGTTGCCATTGCGGAGAAGAATGTGTGGTTTGGTCAAGTCCTCGAGCTCTGTCTCTCCAGAACCAGTTCAGTCACAAGACTCGTATATATCGTGCCCGTAAGCACGTTGTTAGGCACCGTTCCTCGTCCTTCCGAAGCCCAAAGCCCCAAAGTGTACGTGTAAAGTAAGCCGCGCAGATCTGCGACACTCTTGGGGTCTTGCAGTTTCCTTGGCCAGCTTGGGGAGGTGTTGAGGTCGAGGAGAACGCGGCGGAAATGTGAATTCCAAAACTAAGGTCGGAATTAACGGTTTTCTGTCGGACTGGAGCGCGGCCAGACGTTTCTCAGGGTCGCGGTGCTGATAAGCCGATAACGAAGCTCAGGAGCTAGTTAGGGCTACAGGAAAACAGGGGCGCGTTGCAGTGAGACCTCGAGGATATTGTGGGTGGAATGGAGTGACGGGAAGGTATTGAAAGGTAATTGGAGAAGGAGTGTGTGAAGAGTGAGAAATGTGAAGGCAACAGCGCTGGTGGGTGAGAGCGCAATAAACTTGGGGGTGGGATTGAGGACATTTCGCCCGCCGCGAAGCCGGGGAAGCCGGCGGTTCTGGCCTTGGCTGCTTGGCGAAGAATTACCCCCAGATACAAGTCTGCGTACGACGGTGCTACAGGAGGTGACAATTCTATTTGCCTGGGCATATTCCTACCTATATCGTAAGGTACTACGAAGGAGCTAGCATCTAGTAAAGGACATCGAGAGGCAATTCTGGATCCTGGTAGGGGTCAAACGGGGACATGCCTAGCTAACAAGCCAGCAATATCAAGTCCGGTATATCAAATGAAATGTTTGCTCCATGGTGCTTGACGTGCACTACCTGGACTTAGGCCACTACGGCATCTTTATCATCCAAACTCTGTTAAATAAAGTTGTATACATTTCACATCATGTCCGCATCGATTATCGAACGTCCTTCAGACGTGGAGATCGAAAATACACAACACCGCACTCCCACCCTTCTCCCACCCTTACCCTAACCAAACGCCTAAACTCCTTAACCCAAATCTACTCACTCATCCCATTAGGCAGCAGCCGCAACAGCCCCCTTCCCCTTCTTCCCCACACCAGTTAGCGCATCCATCTCACATACCACCGGGGTTGGTGTGGTATTAAACAGAGGTACCTCCGGCTCTCTAGGCTTCGCCCCAGGCACCGCCGTCGCCGCCATAGCCCAATTGAAATAGGTCCTGCACCCCATGCAATACATACTATCACAACCCCCATCCTTCTCGATCACCATGAAGCAATTTGGGCAGCGCTTCCCGTCTTTCGTCTGCATCAAAGCCAGCGTCTCTTTCTCCGGCGTCGTCATCTGCTCATTGATATGCTTAACCGCATGATCCGCACACGAGATCCCCTCATGCCAGGGGATATTGCAATTGGCGCACATGCGGACACTGCACTCCGCACACTCGACTTGAGGGAAGCCAGGCGCCAGAGGATCGAGAAGGCCAATAGAAGAGCACGCCTCGGACACACAGCTCAGCGTTTTCGCGTTTTCCTTCCACACATTCAACATGCCTTGGTTATATGCCTCCAGCTTGTCGACCGGGAAGTATTTCATCACAAAGCCCCAATCCCAGAAAGTGCTGCAGCCAGCATCCAAACAGCCCGTGCTGACGGTTCTTGCGCCGGTCAATTCCATTTTTGCGGCCATGGAAGATCCAATGCAAGTTTTGCAAACGGGGTCATTTTTGTGTCGGGGGTTGCGGGAGAGGTGCTGGATGCAGGGGCGGGGGATCTCGAGAGTGAGAACGAGTCCGCGGAGAGAGCGAGAGGGTGGGATCCACTTCGCAAAAGATGTGACGGGTTGTTCTTCGGCGCAAATCCGACAGGTGTAATGGGTTGCGGGCGGTGCTCGTGGGCGGGGAGTGGGGTTCTTGTTCACTTTTCGGCGGGGGGTCCAGGGGTCGGCCCCTGCTCTGCGGCGGCGAGGGCGGCGTTTAGCTGCCTGGGTTGGAGGGGTTTGTGACACGGGCGCAAGGTCTTTGTGAGAGCGAAGAATGCGGTGGGTGACGGGCGGTGTGGTTGAGGGTTGCTGGAGGCCCCCCATGGTCCGTGATTGAGGGTTGTGTCTAGAAGCGGACGTAGTAGAGATGATAGGTCGGTGGTGAGAATTTAGGTAACGTTGTTAACGAAAGCTGACGGATGACAATGGTACGAAAAGCAGTTCTGGCAAGTGGACCCGAGATACCAGTGTAAAGTACTGCTGTAGTTGCCTGAGGGCGCTTGGTATCCCAGCGGAGATATCTAGAGTGGCTCTCGACAGACACAAGGAGTGGGAAAGGTAAAGAGAAAGACTGAAAGATGGAACGGGTTGGGAGGGCGATGAGAAGGAGAGGTCCGACAAGGCTGCAAATGATGGGATATGGGATGGAAGTACAGACGATGTCGGTAGGACCAGATCAAGAAGGCTGAAGTAAAGTATCTCTACTTATTTTGACTTTGTGACTCATAGCCTCGCCGTGAACCAGATGGAAATAAGAAATGGGTTCTGAGTGGCTCAGCCTAATGGAATATGTCTTGAAGCAGTTGACAGCTCGTTCCGGATGTTGGGCTAGCTCAGGCAGAAGCTGATGAGGGTTGCGACGATTGTACCTACTCAAGGCTGCAGTGCCACTTAGGTCATCCATCTCTCCAACCATTGGTCGATATTCGCATGCATGAACAGCGAGGGAATGTGTGGTGATAGGTCTCTGCTGCCTGATGGACGCCAGGTATGGAGAAACTATTATGCCGCGCCGGCGCTAGTGCGGGGAGCTCATGCCAAGCCCGGACTTTTTTTTTACCGCGAAGTTCGAAGTTCATAATTTTTACGAGAGTCAACTTGAATCCACCACAATCCAATATTCCACGCCGGGAGGTAGATTTACCTCAAAAATGGTGCGCGACGACGACTTCATCTTCACCGTCTCTGACCACGACGATATCTCTGACGATGGCGACGACGATGTTCCGTCTCCCGCGATAAAACTCTCTGGCCACGGAAAGAAGAGAAAATTCACAGAAGATGGAGAAGCGAGCGCTGCACCGAGCAAGAAGTCCAAAAAGGGAAAGAAAGCAAAGAAAGTGCAGAGCGAGGTCCAAGAAGTGGAAGGAGAAGCTCCGGCCGACCCAGAGCCAGAGCTCGAACAGAACGACGACATTGCGAGTGACTTCGAGTTTCAGATCGGAGACACTGATACAACGTTTGTGGACGAATTTGATGGATGGGGGGAAAAGGCCAATGAGGCGGAGCACAAGACCGCGGAGAAGAAGAGCAATGCGGTCGATGTGGATGAAATCATTGAGAGGAGAAGGAATAAGAACAAAAAAGTGGAGGAAGTTAAGGACGGTGTGGCAGATGATAGCGAAGAAGACGTCGAGTTTGAAGGATTTGGAGAAGATGACGAGCTGCTGGCCGAAGATGGCTTTGGCATGGGTGCGGTCAGCGACGAAGAGGAGGACGAGGAAGACGATAGGTCAGAAGCAGAGAGTGACAATGACGGAGAGGAACACAACTCGGACCGAGAAGGAGAGGACTCGGACGATAATTCTGTCGCCGCACCAGTCCCGCATCCCATGGATCTGGAGGAAGCGTCCGGATCGGAAGATGAGAGCGACAAAGAGGATGCTGCTGAGGCTAAGAAACGCGCCGACTTCTTCGCTCCAGAGGAGACGGTTACAAAAAAGAAGGGATCAAAGTCGTCCGGCACATTCCAGTCCATGTCACTCTCACGACCGATCCTCAAAGGCCTGGCCTCTGTGAGCTTCACCGAACCAACACCCATCCAGCTCAAGACCATCCCGATTGCCCTCCAAGGCAAAGACGTAGTTGGTGGAGCCGTCACTGGTTCCGGTAAAACGGCCGCCTTTCTCATCCCCATTTTTGAACGCCTGCTCTACCGCCCGAAGAAGATCCCCACCACGCGAGTTGCCATCTTCATGCCGACGCGTGAACTAGCTGTTCAGTGTTTCAACGTTGCCCGCAAACTGGCCGCATTCACAGACATCACTTTCGCCCAGCTTGTCGGCGGTTTCTCGTCCCGCGAGCAGGAAGCCGTTCTCAAGACACGGCCGGACGTCGTCATCTGTACACCGGGTCGTTTTATCGACCACATGCGCAACTCGGCGTCGTTCCAAGTCGAGAATCTCGAGATTCTCGTGCTCGACGAAGCTGACCGCATGCTCGAAGAAGGTTTCGAGGCTGAATTGACCGAGATCCTGACTGCAATTCCAAAGTCGCGTCAGACCATGCTGTTCTCTGCTACCATGACTAGCTCCGTAGATAAGCTAATTCGGGTCGGCATGAACAAACCCGTGCGATTGATGGTGGACGCGAAGAAGCAGACTGTTGCGGGCTTGGTGCAGGAGTTCATCCGACTCCGCCTGGGAAAAGAGGACAAGCGACTGGCATATCTCATGTACCTCTGCGCAGAAGTATACACCGAGCGCGTCATCATATTCTTCCGACAAAAGAAAGAAGCGCACAGAGTCCGCGTAGTCTTTGGCCTCTGCGGTCTCAAAGCCAGCGAGCTCCACGGCAATATGAGCCAAGAACAAGTACGTCCTGTCCACCCTCCCCTTATCCACCCAAGAACTGTTCACTAACTCCACCTTAGCGCATCCAAAGCGTAGAGGCTTTCCGCTCTGGAAAATCCGCCTACCTCCTCGCCACGGACGTCGCTTCCCGCGGTCTTGACATCAAAAATGTGTCCACAGTCCTCAACTACGAAGCCCCTCAATCGCATGAAATCTACCTGCACCGTGTGGGCCGCACCGCGCGAGCAGGCCGCACCGGTCGCGCATGCACCATCGCCGCCGAGCCGGACCGCAAGGTCGTCAAAGCCGCAGTCAAAGCCGCACGCGCCCAGGGCGCAAAAGTAGTCAGTCGGCAGATCCCCGCGGAGGAGCTCGAAAAGTGGACGAAGAAGCTCGAAGATATAGCTGACGACATCGAGGCCGTCATGGCGGAAGAGAAGGAGGAGCGAGCGCTGAGCATCACGGAGCGGGAGCTGAAAAAGGGCGAGAACCTCATCCACCACGAAGACGAGATTAAAGCCCGTCCGAAGCGGACGTGGTTCGAGTCGGAGAAGGATAAGCTTGCATCTAAAATCAAGGGCGCGGTAGCTTTGAATGGGCCCAGTGAGGGAAACAAGGAGAAGAAGAAGAAGTCTGGCCGCAAGCTGAGTGGGAAAGACAGGAAGATTTTGGAAATCAGGGACGTGAGGACCGAGGGTAAGGTGTGGAAGAAGGGCAAGGAGGAGAGGGGTCTGAGACATATTAAGGGCAAGGGGAAGGAGGAGAAGGGTGGCGGCAAACTTGTGAAGGGAAGGGGGAAGGATGCGAGGAAGTTCTCTGGTGGAAAGCCAAAGAGACGGTAGCTGAGACAGTCTGGAATAGATTCAGTACAAAAGAGTTAGTATCTAGTGGGGAATACCTAGCTACCTCTTCGAAAATAGTAATGCTGCCCCCTGCAGATACAACAGGACGTGGTAGAGACCGGGTATATGATTAGAGATTTGGTGGAGCCCGTAGGCCCCCGTAAATGTAGTAAATTATGTCTGAAGAGGGTATTTACACGAATGCAGCCATCGACCTGCCCTCCCTGCATTAATCAAACTAGTGCTAGTCCCTTTCCGTTCCATATGGTTCCCTTGTTCCATCCCAGGTGCCTCCACCCAACCTCCCACCCATGCATGCTCAAAGATGAGCCCAAAAACGCCAGTTTTACCGGGAGGTGTCGGTGGGATGCCTGTGTGGACGGGTCACGGATCCCGTCTTTGAAACAAACCTTTGAGTTTTGTTTTGTGGCATATTGATGGTGCCATTTTCTACGTTTTAATTTTTTTTTAGTTTCTGGTTTCTGGTTGTTAGAGCTTCAAGGCTTGGCAGTTATACGAACCTAACATATCGTCGGGTCGCAACCTCTTTCCACGGTGAGGATGGGATGAGTGTTGACGGATAACGCTGTCGGTTGTGGTCTCAGCTGGGATACCTGAAGAGCAGCTTGAGCTTCTGTGTAGTAGGTTGCAGCCGTGACTGGGCAGTAAATAATGTCAGAAGTCCAAACGTTTCAGGCATTACTACAATGGAGGGACGGGGTAGTATCGAACATGTGCAAGCTTAGCTGAGAAACAGCCTATACTGGAGTCGCCGTGGGTAATCCGTTGATATTCTCGGGTTGGCGGCGCTTCGCTGACTGCTCGCTGCCCTAGATTAGCAAATTCGTCAGTACGAGACCATGAATCTTCCCTTAGAATGTGGGATAGTAGTGGGGAGGGAAAACAAATCACAAGTTACGCACGTCGAGTCCCGTTTCGGTGTATGGGCGTTTTACGCTCTTACTGTGAGCCTTCTTCTTCTTCTCCTTCACTGGCTTCGCTGGACGTGTCTCCCCTTCCACAAACAAGTCACCAGGAAGGTCATAGCTGGCTCGTTAGCTTAAAGTAGAACAAGAGGATACGAGGGACCTTACTTTCGTGTGTGCACGACGCAAACTGACATGAGGTCCGCATCGTACGTATCTCCACTGGTGACGTATCGTTTGAATTCCGTGACGGGGAACGAAATATCAAGCGACGGTTTTTTATCTCCTAAACGCAGCATCAGTCAGCACAGCACGGGGAATCTCGCGAGGACAGCACTACCTTCGGGAAGTGTAAGACCAATGTAAAAGGTCGATGTGTAGATGGTGTGTGGTGTTTTGACCGCGTCTCCATTCGGCGCTTTTGCATCAGTCGTGATGGCCTCTTCCTCCTTTACCACGAAGTCCAAGCTGCCCTGGGTGACGCGTGATACCTGGTCTTCAGTTTCGCAGCGATGTACTCGCTTGAATTCATATGGGAATGGACGGGCGAGTTCGATGCCAGCGACGCCCTCATCGATTCCTTTCACCAGGAGGCGGACTTTGGATGTGACCAGACCAGAGAAGACATCATGTGCTTCTTTCGTGCGGCAGGCGGCGATGACGCTCAGGTAGTATTTATGATCTTGCGTGAAGAACGTGTGTCGCTTGAACAAGTCGGACCAAGCCTTCTTTCCATCTTGAATAGCGCCGAGTATTTCTTCGGCTCGCTTAAACTCTTTCAGCATGACATCCTTTGTAGAATGCATTATCGTGTGGGTGGAGCACATGGAAGGGAACGCCGGTGTGATAATGGGCATGAGGTGGGCGCGGTCTTGGGGGTAGAGCTATTCGAATGTTAGCAGTCGCATGTGCGTGTGCATGCAAGGGTGTGCACTTACTGTAGGGTTCCAGACTCGAAGATTGAGCGTGCCTTCTTCAATTGTCTTGAGCATCACGGGTCTTGGCCAATGCCACTTGCCCATGAGGTTGAAGAACTTGACGAGGATTGTAGCACCGCAAGCGAAGGGATAAAGCTGGCAGATGCGAGCGACCATGATGGCCCATGCAATACCGCCGGGGTACCCATAGATATTACCGTAGATTCCGCGCGATTCTTTCCCAATTAGCTACGAAACGCCACTGTGATGGGGATTCTTACCCTTTGACCACAACTTGACTGCGCGTAAAGCAATTCTGAAAGGCTTGTGCTGTGGGATACAATCCAGTAGCTCGCGGACGGTCCGGGCGCCGTTAATACTCCGCATTCCGGCGTCATCCAGACCCCGCAGGCAAGACCGCTCCGTGAGCTCCAAGTCTCTGGGAATTGCGGACAAAGTCGGCAGTGACGCGAAGAGGATATCCATATCGACACCGCGGAACTTCATTGTTATGATGGGCACATGTGCGTCTGGGACGGGGACAAACTCGGAGATTTCGGATGCTGGAGTCATCTCTCGAAGGGTGGGCTCGAAGTGCTCGAAGAAATCCTCCATGTAGACATGCTTCGGCGCGACGACCAGCGTGTCGATATCCGAACCTACATGCCACCGGTCAGCAAGTCCAAAAGGAACCAGAATCACGCCTCAGGCGGAAACGTACCGGGATTGTAGACGCCCAGAGCGTAGCTACCAAATGTGTATATCTTGCCTCCAGCATTGTCGATGGTGGACGCAGGGAGGCCTTTGGCCTTGCCGGCGCGGCGGATGAACTCTTCGACGACCTTCTGTAGGTGGTGGAGGAGCTGGACTCTGCTTTCCATCAGCAACAGCAGTCGAGGGAGAGTGGAATAGTATCGCACCGGTTCTCGGTCGCTTCAGGGCTTTCGAAGTTGTTCTTGGCCTTCAATGCCTCAAGAAGCTTGTCATTCAGCTTGAGCTCCTTTTCCGTGGGCGGGGTTTCTGATATGGCGCTGGTGACGCCCCACTGGCGCTTCTGTTGGCCCTCCATTGTGATCGTGGTGCCGAGGCGGAGGTAGCGTCGCAGGTGTCGGGGGGTGCAGCAGGGAGCCGATAGAGGCGGCGGCAGCAGGAGCTCAGTGCTGAGATGGTTGGTAGGAGGGTTGTCGGAAGACTAGCAGTGGCGATGCTCAACGTTCCCACATGGCGACGCGACCGTTGTGGAGGTGCGGTTTAGTGGTGAAGTTGAGATCGTGAGGGTTTGCGGGTGTCGTTGTTGCCCGTGAACAGTAGCCCTTGGCGTCAGGCTGCGCCACAGACGGCAGTTCGTTGCTGTTCTTGGACCTTGACAGCAAGCTCGCGACAGGGCAAGGGAATGGGTGCAATTCTATGTTGTCCTGTTGTATCTGTTATAGATAATTCACCAAAAAATATGTTGTGTCCTGGAAAATCTCTATGTCCGTATAATTCTTGCGCACCGAGCTGAGTCCGCGCCACAGCCAGGGACCGGGGTGTTCGACGCGTCGATGCCGCGCGGAGCCACCACTTTGCTGCGACCAACATTCCATGATGAAGCCATTTCGTCAACTCGCACCGCACCTCTCGCACAGGAGTGCTCTTGCCTTGCTTCCACCCCCCTCAACCACAGCGCCTATTGATAACATACGTCGATCCCACGACAAGCAATTCGAGCGTTGGCCGCCACACATCAATCTGATATATCCCTTTCTTGCAACACCGTCAGAGGTAGTATCGGCTCAGCAGCCAGGAGAGGGCGCGCAACACTCAGAATCGCGTCGCTTGAAGACGGATATCCTGTTGCGAATTCAGAAAGCGATCATCCCAATTCAGCCGTTCCACATCTCCCTCACCGCGAACGACTATGGCGTCTTTGGCGAGAGAAGCAAGGTGGTCTGGTTGAACCCATTATCACAACCGTTAGGGCTGTTTCCAACTGCAATACATCACCTTCAAGCAGCTCTCCAGGCCGAGTTCTCCGAGACTGAGAATCGACCATTCGTTCCACATCTTACCGTGGGTCAAGCTAAAAATGGCTCAAGTGCATCGCAAATAGGCGAGCAGATCAGAGCATCCTTTTCTAAATTTCTACAGGGGCAGGAAGGAAGACCTGCCACACTGGATTGGCTCGTGGACAGGGTATTCGTCCTTGAACGCAACAGCCAGCGCGACCGATTCAAAATCAGCGGCGAGTTTGAATTGGGAAAAAATTGATTCGTCTTTAGCATTGCAGGATCTAAACCCTACCCACCACTTCGGTTAGTTCTTGGAAAAGAACTCTCTCAGGTTGTCATCTAGCCACTTCACGTCCTCCTTGGAATCTCCGGGGCCTGTTCCGATCAGCATGTACTCTTCTCTGCATATTCAACCGGTGACTTACCGCCGGCCCAATGTCCCCAAATACTGGGAAAGACCTTGAGCTCTCCTATTCCTGGCCTCATGTTTTCGACCTCGATTTCTGAATCCTCGGGTGGGAAGTACAAATCAGTCTTCGCGGGTAACACCAGCGCCTTTGCTTTAATTCCCTCCATAGCCTTCTTGAAATCACCGTTATATGGCTCTTGCAGCGAAACATCACCCGCCTGCCAGGTATGCGCCATCACCAACATGTTCTCCGGATCCTTAGAGCACGCCCACGCCTCCCAGAAGTTCACGAGAAAGTCGTCCAAGTCCTTGAATCCGAGGTCCTTCTCGAACAGCTTCTCACGGTAGAAAGCTTGGCTGAATCCCCACCCTGCATACACCCTACCAAGCGCCTTGAGTCCGTTTGTTGTCGTCGCCTCGGTGAAGCTTGAGTATCCATACTTAGCTGTATGCAAGTCTGGTTTCGCCACGCCCGCCGAACTAGTTCCTTTCGCGGCGTATAGCGCGGACTTCACTCCCTCCAGAAAGACTTGGTTATGCAAGGAGGTTTTCGCACTCCCGCAGAATGGCACGACAAGATCCATAAAGTCCGGATATTGGGTCGCCCATTGGTATGTCTGGCCTGCGCCCATGGACCAACCGAGCACGGCGCGTGCATGCTTGATTCCCAGGTGCTTGGTGACAAGCTCGTGCTGAGCCCGCACGTTGTCGTAGAACAGCACTTCAGGGAAAGGCTGCAGGTTCGGCGTGTTGGAAGGCGAAGAGGACTGGCCATTGCCGAACAGCGCTGTAACAATAATGTAGTATTTTGAGGGATTGAGCGTCTTGTCCGAACCGATCAGCCATAGGTTGTCGGAGATCTCTTCAAGGTATGTTAACTAACAAATAAGATCGAAAAGAGTATTTGGCAAGAAAGAACATACTGCCTGAATACCAGGAGGGATAGATAATCGCCGGGAGCGAAGAGTCACCAAAGGTTTTGTAGGCGATGAAAGCGTCCGGAATCTCGCCTCCAGATTTGAGCTTGAAGGTCCCAAGCTTGTACGTCTCGTAATCGTCCGACACTTTCAGATCTTCGACCTTTGGGAGCTCTGAAGACGCCATGCTATTGCCTTTTTGCAATACTCCAGAGGATCTTTTATGTCGTATACCCTCAAACTTGCTCTTCATTTGTCAGCTTTTCTCAGTCTTCACTATACGTCGTTGTTTCTCTAGTTCTCATGATGCATTTCAAAGCCAAATGAAGCATTCAGGAGTTCTCCGAAAGATTCCTACAGCTATGACAAAGGTGAGAAAGTAAGCTTACCTTGATATTTAGGGCGTGAGATGTCCGCTTAGGCGTGCTGGATAGTAGGATGTAGTCGAAGTTCTGAGTTTTTAAACCATCTCACACCTCAACAGCTTCTTATCACCAACTTTACCTATCACTCATGGTAATGGTGGGGGAGCTCAGACATAGCGGGGTAGCTCAAGCTAGCCCCGTTTCTACCCGACACAGCGGTACGACAGCAGAATTGTGAACTACCAATCCTTTTTGCCGTCAATTGCCGATGTACCGCCTGGGGCACGTAACCGTCCGCTTAGGAATCATATCTTTTTGAGATTGACTTCTTGTACCCTACTGTGCTTCCCCGATACTTGCTCGATCTTCATCGACAATGGCAGACTCTTCCGCCCCCCAAGAGGCCTCCGAGGCTGTAGTCAAACGCAACCCCCACCCCGACTTCAAAGCCGTCGAAGCCTCACGGCCACCCTTCGACACTTCCAAGCAATTCCACTACACGCAAACACCAAAGCCAGACTGGAAGCCCGGCGACGGCGCAAATGCCACACCAAAGCTGGACAAGACGCACCGAGAAATCGATCCTTTCGCTGAAGGACGGCCAATACTACATAACTACAAGCTACTGATTTCTGGCATTGTGCCACGCCCCATAGGCTTCGTCTCGACGCTTGCCGAAGACGGCACAAGTAACCTGGCGCCTTTCAGCTTCTTCAACGTCATCTCTCACAATCCTCCACTCTTCATTCTCGGTTTCAGCGGGGGGTTCAATCGCCCTAAAGATACGTTGACCAATCTCACCGATACCAAAGAATGCGTCATCAACATGATCTCTGAAGAGTTCATCGAAGCAGCGAACTACACGGCGCTCAACTGCCCGGCCGGGGTCTCTGAGTGGCCGTTTTCGGGCCTACATCCTGCGAAGAGTAAGCTTGTGAAGCCTGATAGAGTGCAGGAAGCGATCTTCAGTGTCGAGGCGAAGCTGGTCGAGACCAGGGAGTGGGAGAGCAAGGTGGAGCCGGGGCGGAAAACAGGAGTTTTGGCTATTGTGGAGGGAGTGCGGTTTTGGGTGAGGGAGGATGCGGTGAATGAGGACGGGAGTCTGATCGATCCTGCTGTAAGTGCTTTCCGCATGCATGACAAACTATGTGCCTTGTGCTGTATCTAATGCCCTGCAGGTCCTAAAGCCGATCTCTCGTCTAGGCGGCATAGGTTATGCGCGCGTCACAGAAGGCTTCGAGCTGCCCCGCCCAATATTCGATGAAGTGACCAAGGACCCAGAGGTGGCGAAGCTGGCAAAGCCAAAGGTAGAGGAGCAGTAGGATGACCCACTTATTTCTATTATGAGCACTGCTCTGACGTCTGAGAAGTGCACGAGAGAAACTTTGAATACATGACATAGATTCGGAAGGCAGGGGGAAACGGCCGTAGAGTGATAGACATGAACCATCTTGTAGAAGCATTTGAAAGATACCTTGGACGTCAAACTCAAGTTAAGGTGTGTGGACCATCTGTATTCTTATGCCAGCTCTAAGTCCAGCACCGTCAATACCCATTAACATTTCGCCGGCATATCAAGCTTGACATAATACTCTAATGTCCTCCGATCACAGCGATTCGCCGATACTCTGGGGCTATCCTCTATTTCGCTAGCTTCCCGATATCGCAATATTAGGTTCGTCAGGCGGCATGCGCCCATATCGGCCCCGCCTTTGACATTCCCGGCTCTCAGCATGTCAACAAGTGCATCCCAGCACCTTCATTAACCACAGCTCAATCAATTAATTCTATTCGCTAAGCTCACGAATTCACCTAGCCATGGATGCACTCGAAGGCCCCCGACGCTTCTCCGCTGTCAGCTTTGGAATTCCAGCTCTGGAAGATGCGACGAAAGCAGATCAGTATGGGACTATCGCCGACGCGTCCGAACTCGAAGCTGTACTGGGCCAAGACCAGGGTGAAGTCGTTGTCCATACTACTTCCGGGCAGGAAGCAAGGCTTCTTTTCAAATATTCCGTTCCATTGGCCTTGACGTATATGCTACAATACAACTTCAGCCTTGTCACGATCTTTGTGGTTGGACACATTGGGACAAACGAACTTGGAGCGGTTTCATTAGCTACCATGACCGCCAATATCACGGGACTAGCTGTCTACGAGGGCCTCGCAACCTCCTTGGACACATTATGCGCCCAGGCCTACGGCTCGGGAAGAAAAGAGCAAGTTGGCTTGCATCTGCAGCGCATGATCCTCCTTATGCTTCTCGTCACCATCCCAATTGGCTCCGTCTGGCTATTCTCCGGACCAATCTTGTCCGCCCTCGTACCTGAAAGAGAGCTTGCCATTCTCGCAGGAAAATATCTCCGGGTCCTTCTCGCCGGTGCACCAGGCTACGCCATCTTTGAAGCCGGAAAGCGCTTCACCCAAGCGCAGGGCCTCTTCAACGCAAGCCTCTTCGTCCTCATCATCACAACACCCATAAACATCGTGCTCAACTACTTCTTCGTCTTCGTCCTCCACTGGGGTCTCACCGGCGCGGCCCTCGCAACTGTCATTTCCAACACGCTCCTTCCGATCCTCCTATGGGTGTACGTCTACTTCATCTTCCCCGAGTCACTCGAATGCTGGGGCGGCTTCACACGCGCAGCGTTCTCTCACTGGGGTCCCATGGTCAAACTTTCGATTCCGGGAATCATCATGATGGAGGCGGAATGGCTTGCTTTTGATATCCTCACCTTCTCCGCTTCGTATCTTTCCACCGCGCATCTGGCTGCCCAGAGCGTTGTTATGACTACCTGCATCGTCATGTATCACATCCCGTTCTCTGTTTCTGTAGCTGTGAGCACGAGGTTGGGGAATCTGATTGGGGCTGGCTCCATACCTGCTGCTCGGATTGCGACGAGGACTTATGTTATTATATTCATCATTATGGGCTTAGTAGATGCCACCTTCATCACATCCACACGAAACCTCCTTCCTCGGGCATTCTCTGATGACCCAGAAGTCGTCCGCATCGCAGCCGGCGTCATGCCTGTCCTCGCCACATTCCA
Organism: Beverwykella pulmonaria; assembly: GCA_001599595.1. Taxonomy (NCBI): domain Eukaryota; kingdom Fungi; phylum Ascomycota; class Dothideomycetes; order Pleosporales; family Melanommataceae; genus Beverwykella; species Beverwykella pulmonaria. The sequence goes on along the minus strand of BCHH01000010.1, from coordinate 1,586,399 downwards.
GGTCTTCGATGCTACGACTGCGCTTGTGAACAGCGTCTTGCGTGGTCTTGGTCGGCAGACTATCGGCGGATATGTCAATCTTTTTGTGTATTATATCATTGCTGTACCGTTGGCACTGTTTTTGTGCTTTGGGACGCCGGATCTGAAGCTCGGGGGGTTGTGGATTGGGTGTGTGGTAGGCTCGAGCCTGATTACGTTGTTGGAAGGAGGGTATTGCAAGGTTACGAGTTGGCAAAGGGCTTACATTGATGCGCAAGAGAGGGGAGAATGAGGGATGATCCATCATTGCTGAAGTTAGTAGAAAGAGACCGAATCTGATACTGGAGTAGCTCCATGACTAAGGGGGAATGCAGCAAGCTCTAGGAGCTAATATTCACTTCATCTTCCGCTGCATGTTCCCACCGACAAGGGCGCTACTTTTACAACTTGTTTGAAACACGTAAATCTAGCAAATAGACAGGGGGATTTATCCTATCCTACGCTGTACTCTGAGAGGCAGCCACAACAGCATCGTAACCAGCAATGTTTTCTCTAAGCTATCATCGTAGCATCTAGGCGCTTTTTCTCAGCCATACTGTACTCTAAGAGCCAAGTTTACCCGGATACATCCTCTCCACACTACTCAAACTATATGTCGGGCTCCCATCCCTCGTACCTCCCTTTACCCCCCTCGCCTTCGGTACCGCGATAACCTCGTCGTCGATCCCAATCCTCCACTCTACTGGCAAATTCCCCTGCGTAACCTGGACCTCGCAGTCTCCCCCATCGACCCTCATCCCCTTCCCCCCATTCGCCGGAATCGCAATCGTCAAGCTACTTTGCACACTCCTGCTCTTCATCACGCCCTTGATCTGGCTCAGCACCGCGAATTCCACTTTCAGCTTCACACTATAGACGAGCGACTTGAATGTTGTTTCGATCATGTAGAAGTTCTGGAACTCGACGCTCAGGAGAACGGCGTCGAGGGTGAGGAGGAGGGCGTTCATGCCCACGAGCTGCCACATCTCCTTGCGCGTACTGTTGGCGTTCCTGTTTAGGGAGCCGGGGTTGTCGAAGGGCGGGAGGGGAGAACTCGGCAATATGACTCGCAACACGCGTCGTATTTCCCAGAAATAGAACAACGAGATGAAGACTTCCTGCGCTGTGAAGAGGCTCATTTGGATCTTCTCCATGATGGCATAGCCGCGTGTGTACGCCGCAGGATGTTTTGTGTATTGGCGGAGGTTAAGGGTGGCCGTGGGGACGCAGAGGACCACTGCGGTCGTGAGGATGGTCCAAAGGATCAGGCGCAGGAGGCGCTCGTTGGAGGATATGAGGTGCAGGCGCGAGTATAGGACGAGGGATTGTCCCGGAACCATGATTACCCAGCCAAGGGTTAACATGGCTTCGGTGAGGTGGTTATTGTGCGAGACGTTGTTTTGCTTTAGCCATGCGCCTAGATCAATCTCCATCAGCTAGTATTCTCTGCCTTCATACAAGACACCAAATCATGTTTCAAAACATTGAATAACAGGATTATTCTTACCTGTAGCATAAGGTACGACACTCAGCGTCGTAACCAGCAAGCTCCAAAAATACAGTCCTGAATACTTCTTAAACACAAAGAAAATCAGTACCAATAATTCGAGCGCGTTGTACCATGCAATCGCTGTAAACGCCGTCATGGACCGAGGAATCGTGCGGTCTGCACCATACACATCGAAATTACCGCCTGTGATGCCGTTTCCACCTGTGAGGCTGCAGTTGAGAGACGGTGGGTTGTACATTTTGTAGGGACTGGGTGGTACCGCAAAGTTCCTGGGCGTGTTTTGATGTTCGCGGGCATTCTGAAAATATGTGTTACGCAACGATTTCACAGTCTACATAAGAGGATTTCTATGTCATTAAATTTAGTGGAGAAGTATTATGTCGCATGTACTTGTGGGTCGTTCAACTATCGGACTAGGGTAAGCATGTGTAAGCAATGGCCTCTTGAAAGCGTCTGATCCGGAAAGGAAATGATCGTCAACCATTTCGGCAGCGGAAACTTTTGAAAGGTATTGACGTACCGTGAAAAGCTTACCTTATCTTAGCGGCCGATTACTCTCGGTATACCTGGTGTAGTGATGCACTAATAGGGCTGGGGAAGCGAATTTGGCGTGCAGAGTAGCATGGTAATTATAGGTGCAGAGCAGCCATGAACTCGTATCTGAAAGGAAAAAGAATATTTGTGTGTATTTGTGTCCTCGCTTGCACAGATGGCGGGCGACCGATTGGGTATGTTTTTGCAGTATTCATCGTGGGGTCCAGAAAACAGAGGGATGTACAGATCGTAATGCAATTTCCGCATAGTAACTATTGGACCCTTCATGATTACTCTTCATACTTGTCTGAGACATTTCTAAAAGAAGGAACATCGATCATAGTTCTAGCTTCCAGGCCACATCCTCTTTACCCTCCCTCCTCCTTACTATAACCTGCGGCTCCTTGACTGGCTTCATAACACTCAATGGAATCCTACCATTATCCCTTTCCGGCAAATCAATCACACCCCCATCTACATCAGTCACATCAAACAAGCTCACACACAACGCCACAAACCCCAATATCTCACTCTGCGCAAAGTGCCTGCCCGGACAAATCACACTCCCACCCCCAAAAGCTCGATACGCCGCACTCGGCACATTCTTCGGTAACTGCGTCGCCGTTCTCTCTGTTGCCACCCCGATATCAGTTTCTGAAGAGAATTGCTCCGAAGATGTGGTTGAGGAGATGAAGCGCATGGGGTTGAAACCCTTTGCATCGGCGCCCCAAACGGACTCAGAGGTGTGGATGACGCCGCTCGCAATTTGTATCATGGAGCCTCTTTTTAGAAGATACGGCGGGTGTCCGGGCGCGGTGATGGTATGTGTATTTGTGACGAGGCGGACAGAGGCTAGGTTTCCGATTAAGCGGAGGGTTTCGCGGTATGTGGAGACTAGGAGTGGACAGATGGTCTTCAGTTTTGTTACGTTGATTACCTTTTCTTTCTCATTCGAGCTTACGATTGCTTGGCTCGTCTCTTTGCGTATTTTATTGAGGAGGTCAGGATTTGAGTATATGTTGGCGAGGAACCAGAATGTTGTTGGCACGGCATTGCCTATGATGCCGAAGAGTAGGATTAGCTCAGCGTGACCTGCCATTTTCGTTGTGAGCCCATGCTTTAGGTTTATGGAAACGCGCTTCTGGATCATTGGCGATGCAGAACGGTAGTATTCTTTCTCGATGAATTCCTGAAGAGCAGCATTGATAGCTTTGCGTGCGAGCCAGGGTTTTCGCGCTGTGATCGAAGGGTAGACATCAGCCATCACCCCAATCATGCCGGCTTCGTAATCCCAGAACTTCTGCACCAGCTCCGGATGCATGGCAAACGGGTTCTGAGGACCATAAATCGTAAACGCATTTGCTACCGTGAACGTCCTTTTCACAAAGTCCATCAAGCTGATCGAAAGCGTTTCAGACCCAGGCACCATACTGTTGAGCAGTTCGGCGAATTTTTCAAGCTGTGTCGTCGACAGCTGGTTCAGAATCGGCCCTGGTGATAGTACAGAAGCAACCATATCATGCGACTCATTCATCAAGCCCTCATGATGTCCCAACTCATCATCCAGATTCCACCGAATAATTTTCATACTCGGCTCATCAAAGTCGACTAACCGTTGCGTGACTTCCAAAATCATGCCATAAAATGATGTATTCTTCGAGGCTCGCTGAATCGGCGCAGCGAGTTGTGGGGAGATGACGCCGATTGTCCGCGCGTTGAGCGTCTGAAGGGTGAAGATTGGGTACTGGGTGTTGCGATTTACGATGGAGAAGTATTTGGCTCCATGCCAGAACATGCCAATTACGTGCCCGAGGAAGGGGAGGTACGGGTGTGGGATTAGAGGGGGTTCGGAGGGTTCTTGAAGAGCGTGTAGGAGTTCTTCGGTGTCGAAGAGGATGGTAAATAGGGTGTAGAGAACAATGAATGTGCGGAATCCAGAAGTATTAGAGAGAACAGGAATTAAGCTGAGGAATATGAAGTGATGGAGCCATGGTATATTCGCAGCCCGTAGGCGCGAAAACGATGACATGATGTTTTGTGCAGAGAAGGGGCGCAGTTGAATCAAACAACGTTCATCCGAGCGAGAAACGACATGTGCTTGAGAATGGTTAACAAGACGACGGTCGGGTTACTCATGGATCTGGATGGAGAGTTCATTTACCACGTGAGATCTCAAGGCGCGTTCAGGTGGGGTATCTGGTGCACCCCTGGTACATATAATAGCCTAAGTTAAGTCGATGACGTAAGTGAGCGCCGTGGAGAGAGGAAGATGTAGATTCCTACCACCTTCATGCTTCCAGCCCAGCATCGATTTTTCTTCCTCCCATGAGCGATTTATAGCCAATATAAAGTTACCCTCGCTTCAAATTCTAATCAGAGTCTTTTGGTCATGCTCGTCTACCGTTGTAACCCCGCGTTGATGATACTAGATGCGTTCGAATGAATTGGGTGCGAAAGTAGTGGATAAGGTTGCTAAACATAGAATATAATGATGCAGTACCTCGCATTGCCATTACAAGCTCTCGCTGCCTGTTTCTTCTGATATCGATGAGAGGTGCAAATGTGCACACAATTATGTGCCTTGAATGATTCCAATTCATGACAACATCGACTCGGCAGTGGCCATAAGACGGACTGGTTATGGTCATCCTGTCGAAGACGGATGAGGTGAGGCTAACAGACAGAACATTGAGGTTTGGTGTAATTGTGGGTCGCTTGGAATAGGGTTAGTGGAGGCACGGACGCATCTCTTTCCCTGATCTTCACACTCTTGCACCGCCTCGTTCTTTCCGTCCGTCCCTTATATCCTCCTCTTCGCTTACCATTTGCGTTTGAGAAGCCTTGACCTTGATATAAATACTACGCGGGGAACACTCAGCATTGAGTAAGCAAGATTTCAGCCCTCTTAATGCAGATACAGGGGTCACATGCAAACAAAACTAGAACATTTTCCTAATTAGGCTACCGTCTCAAACGTCAATAATGGAAGAAGCGGCTGATTTGCAGCTGCCCGACATGCTGGAACTGCGAAGAGAATTCCTACCTGGATTCTGCCCTATGTCCCTGATATTTACTTCAAATGTTAGTTCTTTCTCTTACCCCGCGTTTTCCTCTACCGGTATGAGCGTGGCCACTGGGAGCTCTTTCCATTGCATCACATCCTGGATACAGTTCGTTCAATAATTCGCAATACTATCGAAGCTCGTCTATAATCTCTTTATATGGAAGTTGTACCAAGCTACACGTTCCGTGTGTGAGTATATGCACCTAAATCGCCGTTGGGGGGGATCTGGCGTTCTCAGTCGGATAGACCTGCAGCAAACATATTCCTGTTCGGGCCATACAGCAGGCATGGTGAACTTTACTTTCGTGCCCCACAAAGGGGCACGCCCTGAAAGGTCTGAGCTCGTCAAGTCACATGTTATGCGGGAGTCGCAGAGAAAGCGGAGAGAAGCAAAGCAGCGTCGAAACCGTACGTGAAGCCCACTACCACACGCGAATGGGGGGTTGGAATTCACCCTACTGACTGTTTGAGATGTCACAGCATATGTGGAACAGCCACCCGTCATCACAGCTCCTGGGAGTGGGGAAAACAAGCAAATCAGATTTCAGCCATTACCATCAAGGCCGTTTCCTCATGACCCGAATCATACCACAACAGAGAGAGATATCCCAGGGACTTTGACACCTGAAACTATTGCTTTTGGTAGTGACACGTTTTCAAAGTCACAGTTCTTAAAACCCGATGTATTCTATCCAGGTTCAGATGAGGCACAAGAGTCGCGGGCTGGGCCACTGGATCCAATGCTTCCGAACTTCGAGCCGAGAACATCGTACGAGAGGCCACATAACGGCAACTTTGCCGAGGCAGATAGCACTCTCCATACGATTTTGGGCTTGCAAGAGGGGTCAAACTTGTTTTTGGACAATGTCAACGCGGCCGAGGACGAAACAGAGCTCTTTCTAGCACGACAACTACCCATCCTCTACCCCACTCTCCTGAGTGACAGTAATCCTTCTGATGCGCCTTGGTTTTCATCGCGCTTGTATGAGCGGGTTGTTGAATTGGCGTCCCACTGTGAGTCGCATCCGTCCACTAATCTAAGCCTTGTACCTAACTACGCATGAATCATCATAATGGACCGTAGAGCTAACTTGAGTGCAACGCAGATACCTCGACCCTATATATTGAGAGATCCGGTCTCCCGGCCGTCAGCCCCGTCAAATACTGGCTAGAGAGGTCCCGCAGTGATGTCAAGATTCTTCTCAGCTGTGCACTCTTCTATAGCGCGTATCGTGATGTGGTTCGGGGACTGCCTGTCAGGGACCATCACTCGGTGAAAGGCAGGTTTCTACGTTTGATCAATCTAGCTTTGGAAGATCCCGTCACAGCTATCAGTGACAGCAACCTTGCCGCCATCATATCCATGTGTATGTATGAGGTGTGTGTGCACTCCGATATGCTCGATGGCAGAGATTGACAGGTCTCTAGAATGTGCGGGGGACCAACCTTGCGGTTGTTCATTTGAAGGGGCTGCGGCAGATGATCGATATGCGCGGAGGAATCAACAACTTACCTACAGACCAAGGACAGCACATTAGTGAACTGGCACTTCTGTGAGTGCAATTCCTGATGTTGCATCTGATTCATTGTCTAATTTCTTTTTAGGCAGGACATGATGCATGCGACTTGCTCTAACGTTTCGCCTATCATGTTCGACATATGTGCACCACTCTTACGAGACATGCGAAGATCAGGCGTGGAACACTGGTACCCACAATCACCTCTTCGGGTGGTGAGCAACACGATCTTCCTCCGCCCTTCTCTGGAAGCACAGTCCAATTTCGAGATTCTCAAAGACGCATTTGACGCCTTTGAAATGCTATGCATAGAAGCATTTGACACAGAGACAGCATCCGATGAGGCGGAAGTGTTTAAGCTTCGCCGCGACAAGTTCTGGAGTCGGTTGGCTCGATGCGAGGAAGAAATAAGCGAGGAAGTCCCCTCTACCAACAAGGAAAAGACTGAACAGGCAATTCGTATAGCCGCCAAGATCCACTTCCGAGCGGTTGCATTCAGGATCCAGCATGAGGATGAGATCAACACGGCAGATGTGACGAGACTTCATGGCGTCGTCAGAAACATCGAGCTTGGGTTCTGGAAGGTGGCTCATTACGTGTACCTGTGGGTGTAAGTACCATCGCACCGATGCTGCTGATACATATATAACTGACTTGTAACAGACTACTCACAGGCGGCGCTGCCTCCTGTCGACACCCCAATCTACGTTCGTACTTTGTGAGCGAGATCATGCGCCTTGGACTTAGTATTGGCCTGTTCGACTGGCAGCCGTTCCGACGTAAGTGCGCCTGTTTTCTCTAGGCAATCGCCTCTAACGGAATGCAGAGATTCTGGGAAACTTCTTGTGGCTGCAGCATTTTCTGCGACAAGAAACTAGCTCGCCTCATGCAAATGAAGATGTCTTGGGTTGAAGTGGGTTGGCCTATGCTGAGAAACTTAGACACACTGTATATCATCGCGCCCGAGGGGGAAACAGGGGTGTTGAGCCCTCCTGTATCTACTAGAAGGACGTTTGATTGCCTCTTCAAGATTTTACTGGAGACACCCTGATGGTCCTGTTTGGAGACGATAACGTGTAGTAGTGATGCCAGAAATACATACACTGTAGTGTACCGCGAAACGGGAGCAATGAGCGACTCTATGTACAACATGATACATCGCTAAATTATGGTGTTGAAGATAACGCAAGTGTATTCAGTCGCGAATGCTCGATGCATGGAAGCGAGTATAACGTGAAGACTGGAGTTATCTCTAGGACAAGAAAATAATAACAACACGACGTGGACATGTCGTGGACATGACGGCGTGGTAGGACAATGACAGTCCCCGATCTTGGAATGGCACTTGACGCCACATGGTTGGCTTGCCCCAAGCTCCTAGTTCGGCGCACCACCAGTCTCTTCCTGCTGGTCGCCCTCTCCTGTTGGAGCCCCTGTCATTCCTATCTTCGCAAACCAATCTACAGTATCCGCTGCTGTCCATTGCCATGAATTCCGATCCCGACCTCCACAGGGCCATCTCGATGAAACCCAGCCCGTTTCACAGCCACCCGCCACGTTCGGATCGCACCTCGAGCCCTCACCCGGCAGCCTCCGAGGCTGCCCTCAACAAATACGATGGCACCAGCACCGCCGTGGAGAAGCCCAAGGCGCCCGACGAGCACGATGCTGTCGCGCGCCATGTTCCAAGCCGCGAGAGCGACATTGAGCGCCAGTCGCTGCCGCAGTATACGCCAGACAATGACCCATACCGGCTCGCCTCCGGGTTGAAGGCCGAGAGCGAGCTCGCGCTGATACGGGCGAATACCTCGAGGAAGCGCGACGGCTGCGGGCCCATCACGCTGAACAAGACGGCGCATCGGGCGCGCAAGCTGGAGCAGTTCTACGAGGCCCAGAACGAGAACATTGAGCGCCTGCTCAAGCCCGTCGACGACCACCGCCGCGATGCGAAGGAGGAAGAGGGCGCGAACCATCTCAAATACAAGATCGCCGTCATTGGCAGCTTTGTGGCCAACGTCTTGCTGGCCGTGCTGCAGCTCTATGCGGCCGCAAGCTCCAAGTCGCTCTCCCTGTTTACCACCATGGCCGACTCGCTCTTTGATCCCATGTCCAACATCACGCTCATCCTCTGCAACCGCGCCGTCAAGCGCGTCGACGGCCGCAAGTTCCCGTCCGGAAAGGCGAGAATCGAGACGGCGGGGAACATCTTCTTCTGCTTCCTCATGATCACCGTGTCGGTGGTCATCATCGTAGAATCCGTCAGGACGCTGGTGGAGCACAAGGGCCCGGACACTAACGATTTCTTCCTTCCCTCGGTCGTCGCCGTGTGTGTAGCCTTCACCACCAAGTTCAGCTTGTTTCTCTACTGCTGGGCTCTGCGGAACAAGTACTCGCAGGTTCGCATTCTTTGGGAGGATCACCGCAACGACTTGTTCATCAACGGGTTTGGTGTTCTGACGTCCGTCGGTGGAGCCAAGTTGAAGTGGTGGCTGGATCCAATGGGTGCCGTTATGCTGTCGACGCTCATCATATTCCTGTGGGCGCGCACCGCCTACTCCGAGTTCCAGTTGCTCATTGGAGTCACGGCCGACACGCCTACGCTGCAGCTGATTACGTACATCTGTAAGTGTCTCGCGCATCTTCCCTGTCGAATGGGTTTTCTAACCAGATTCAAGCTATGACGCACTCTCCATACATCAAACAAATTGATACCGTGCGCGCCTATCACTCTGGCCCGCGCTTGATCGTCGAGGTCGACATTGTGATGGACCCCGAAGAAACACTTCGCGCCACGCACGACGTGGCCGAGGAGCTCCAAATCAAGCTTGAGAGCCTTCCGGACGTCGAACGTGCCTACGTGCATGTTGACTACGAGACTGACCACGCGCCTGAGCACTCTCTCAAGAAGGAACTCTAGGAGACGCCTTCCTCAGAGTGTGAACTTGCGCCTAAGCCGAGTCGCTGGGCTGCCTTTTGGAATAGTTTTGCTGTATAAACTTTGGCGATGAACGGTTTCATTGTGCATATTGCTTTGGATTGACTAGCGGATTTGGCATAGAGGACTTGGAATTCTCAATGGGTTGCATGGGCTGAATTGGGAGGCTCCCTCATTAGCATCACTGAGAGCGTTATGGCATATTACTTCTATGGGACTTTTTTTCATGGGGTGGAGAATGTGAGCAGTCTGCACGGAGCGTGGGAGTCGCAATTACGTGACGCAGCCTGCACCCCACACTCGGCTCCTCTGGCGTTTTCCACGTGCAGGTTTCTAACGAACCACTGCACTTCCCATCCCACCTTTGTCGTCTCTCTTCCGCACTTGCATCAGCCACCTGGATGCCGTTCGGGCTAAGTATGCCGCGCCACCTGATGTTGACCTGATCTTATCTCACGGAGGTGATGGCTTTGCATTGTCTTTTTCCTTCTCGTCACCATTACTGTTCTTTGCGTCTTTGACAGTTGTTTCGTCCCTATGTCAGTCGTTTTGTTTCGTTTCCTACTTGCAGCATGTCACCCAGCCTCTCGTCAAGCTTCTGGGAACGGATAGGCTTAGAAGAACGACATTGCGGAGTCTGTCTACAAGCCGTGCAAGAATTATATCCCGGTTATATGGTCGAGGAGTTGGGAGATCAGGGCTATTGCAGCCTCACTGTCCGCGTCTCAAGATCGAAGGAGACATGGTCCGCCAGTAATACGTCGGATAGAAACACATCAGAATGCTTTAACATGAGAGATACAGACACTTTTATCGTCCAGATCCGACCCTGCAAGCATGCCTTAGACCTCAAAATCACCCAAGCCGCGGTATCTACATACGGATCACTCTCGCCGAAAGTACAGAGACTTGACGTCAACCTCCCAGGACGATTACAAGCATTTAAAATGGACCTGATACCCGGCGTACCATTCTCCCGCTGCCACCCCTCTTCACCAATCCTCCACTCCTCGACATGGACCAAGCAAGTCACCCTCATCCACTCCTTCGCCACCTTCATCGCATGCACGTGGCCTTTCCCCTTTCTCTCGCCCACCGCACGTAGCATCCGCGCTGACTCGCCCATCGCCGAAACTCTCAGTCTGCTCTCTTCATGCACGGGCAACGTCGGTGCGAACATGGTTCCCAAACTCGAGCAACTCGCTCGAGAATTACCGGACCTCATGATGAGGAAACGAGCAAAGGAAACGCGGGATCGAATACTAGCGTTGAAGGATTACCCGGTTGTGCTCACTCATGGAGACTTAATTCCTTCGAATGTGCTTGTGGATGAGGAGACGTGGGAGGTGCAGGGGGTGGTGGATTGGGCGGAAGCGGAGTGGTTGCCATTCGGCACTTGTTTTTACGGACTGGAACATCTACTCGGATACCTCGACTATACTTCCTCAAGTGCCTCCACCTGCTCGTCCGTACCCAAATTTATTGATGATAAGAAGCCGGTGTGGAGATATTATGCCGATGCTCCGCGGCTAAGAAGGATATTCTGGATGAGGTTGTGCGATGAAGCACCGGGGTTGGCGGAGAGGAGGGACGATGTACTGTTGGCGAGGGATCTTGGGGTGTTGCTTTGGTATGGGTACGCGTGGGACGAGGGGAAGATTGATAGGGTTGTGGACGAGAAGGTGGATGCGGCTGAGGTTGAGTGTTTGAGGAGCTTCTTGGGCGTGGAGGCCTGGTGAAGGTGACTTGTGACGTGAATGGTGAGTGGTAGACTAAGATGAGCGAGGTGCTCCATGTTTTTAATGTACACAACTCTCCCTCGACGGTGGTGAAGCCATCATTTCCCTAGAGTCATCAATCGATGTTGATGCTCACCGTTTGCGCCTTTCCCGTCTGGATCTGCAACTTCCTTCATGGAAGTATTTCGCTTCTCACACAAACAGTCATCGGAAATGGAAATTTTTGTGCGCACGGGTAGATGGCTTCCTCTTTCTTTTGTCCGACTCTACCTCACCCTGTTTCCCCCAACTCTTCTCGGCCAGTATTTCTATGCGTGCTTGAACGTCGCATGCATTATATGCACAGTAACAAGAGCTAGGACGTAATAACATAACCGGACCTATACTACCCACTCGCGAGCTCGAATACGCCATGTGTAACTTTGGCTTCAACTTCTACGCTGAAGCCTGCATCTATTCTTTCGGAGGCCTGGACTGTGGGTCTCACGGAAATAGCACCAAGAGACTGGGAGACATGTCAGTGGAAGACGGCTTTGTAAAGATTAAATTAGTGAGGACATCTTCTAGCACGAAGTCGCTAATACCAGAGTGCTATCGAAGTCTAAGACTGAAACTACCACGCGACCTATAACTTGGAAGCCAACAATAAAGAAAGCAGCCGATCCAATCAACATCAAAGAAGAATCGAGGTCAAAATCATAGAGCAGTGAGAGCAACCGAATAGGAACTGCGAACGACCCATTGATGTCGAGGTTCTGCGTCACCCGACGTAGGAGACACCATGAGCCGCTCCTCATTACCCTAAAGCCGCACACCCTAGTGCGGAGACGCAGGCCAAGCATGTTGAAGAGTAGCCTCCGATGGAACTGGGGAGGGAAGTGCGCAAGCTCCTACTGAGTAGCTCGGAGCTGTGGGATAAGAACGGGATCGAGGTTGTGGATGTATATGAGTGAGCAAGCGTCATCGCCGGTTTTGAAAGACGATGAAGATCAAGAGCAGGAGGTGGAGATCGTGGCATTGGTGCGAGTGCATGACGAGCGTGAGGGTTTGCTTTCTTTGAATGTTTGTTTGACCAAAGTGCGGTTGGCGCTGATCAAGGTTTCGACTCGGGACAACCATTGGATTTCCACTCATGATGCTGTTAGTGTAGCTCGGTTTGGTATGAAGACGGATGGGCATAATGCCATGGCAATGTGATCTTACCATCTGATTGTTAAATCATCTATATCTAGTCCAGGGGCGAAAGAGTATATTTACCACTCAAAGCTTGTAGAACGACGTGGATCAAAAGACACGTTAACCATTTATTTTCATTCCTCTTATACTTTTCCATCATATCATGACACGACAAGAGTATGTGCCGGGTATCAAACAACAACCACCGACCGCGAACCACGAACTTCTGCTCCGTCACCTCATTCTCTACATCCCCTTATTCCCTCTCTTCCCGCCCCGTTTACTCCTCTCAATATGCCCCTTGAGCGTCCTCCTTACATCCACCAAACTCCTCTTCTGCTTTCCCTTCGCCTTGCCTAGCGTCATCAAAAAGTTCTTCTTCCGCGCCTTCTCCTTGTTCGTTGTGCTCTTGCCCTCCGCTACCTTCTTCTCTTTGCGAATCGCAGTCGTGCTCTTATGATGCTCCTCGCGATCACCCTTTGCACCGGCGATTTTCTCTTCTCGTGTCATTTTTTTGCCGAGTTTGGCGGGAGCTTCGATATCTTCTTTTGAGACTCCCTCGTCGGCGTGTTTGGCGGCAAGCGCTTGGCGCTTTTTGAACGAGGAGAGCGAGGATGTGACGGAGGACTGCAGTTTGAGCGTTTGCAGCTGTTTGAGGTCGGCGGGGGTGAGGATGTGGTGTGTGAGGAGTTTTGAGATCTTTTTTGCTTCAGGCTCGGCGGATTTGGTCGATGGGGTGGTCGAGTTCTCCTTTTCGCCGTCAGTGTTGATGGGCACGGAGCTGAGGCGGGCTTTCTTCGTGGGTGGTTTCTCATCGTCGTCGCTGTCACTAATGTTGATATCTTCGCCGTCGCTTTCGACATTAATCCAGCCCTCTGAGTCGTCGCTGCTGTCGGATTCTACGTCCCAATTTTTCCAGTTGTCGCCCTCGTCTTCTTCTTCCTCGTCGGTGCCGAGGTCGGGGGGTAAACCTAGCTCTTCGCGCTTCTTGCGACGTTCTTCTTCTTTGAGCTTTTCGAGGAGCTCGATGCCTTCGATCTCGCCAGCCTCTTCTTCGCCAAAGCGCCGCTCTTTCATCTCGCCGGAGCGTAGACCCATGGCTGCGTCTTTGCCTCGATCGCGCTTTTTGAGCAGCTCGGCGCCGACTTCTCTGTACAGACTTAGCAAGCCCTTTGCGGCCATCATGGTTCCCTTGTCTTTGCTCTTGCGGTACATGACTAGATCTTGGAGCAGCGTGTCGTTCATTGCGAGTGGCTGTCGAACGCATATTTCCCGGATGGCGTTCAGTCCAGCAGCTGCTACTTCGGATGCAGCAGCTTCTGACACGAACTCATTCGCGATCTTCTGAATGAGGGGCTCGAGAACATCTGGAGGAACTAGATTGTGTGTTGCTTGTGCGAGACAGGCGAGGAATGAGGTGACAGAGGCTTGCCGTGGAGTAAGGTACTTTAAGAAGTATGAGTAGAGCGTGATAACAGTAAGTTTGTGTAGGCCAACTAGTCGAGAGACGAGTTGCAGGACGAGAATTTTCGACTCTAGAGCAAGCTTAGACTTGGAATTTTGGACATGTTTTGAGAACAAAGATTCTGCGAAACCCTGTGGATCGTGGAGGAGATGGAGCGCAGAGAAGTTAAGGGGATGCGGCGCGTTCTTCTTCTTCTCCTTCTTTTTGACTGCAGCTGCCGCCCTCTTCAGCTCTCGGTCCTTCTTTTTCGTCTTCTTGTTGATTTCCGCCTGATGCCTTAACTTGCCAATGTCTATATTTTCGTCATCATCGGTGTCGTCCGCCATCTCTTCCCGCTCCTTATCTCCGCCGAGGAAGAACCTCACTCCGCCGGTTATGACTTTCTCGTTATCTGCCAGGCTAGCCTCTTTCATGATCTCTACAGCTTTGGAGTCTGTCCATATCTGCCGCTTCCAGAGCTCGCGGGTGATTTTGACAGCCCATATTCCTTTCGGCGATGCGCGATCCGAGGTAAGCAGGTTATAGAGTACGGTCTGAATTGTGCGATTGAGCTTGTGGTTCGTGGCTTTTACGTTCGAAGCTCGGAGGTCGGAGAGGATCTTGCTGAAGAGGAGAGCGCGGAGGGATTTGCTGGGCGTGGAGACTAGGATTGGGAAAAGGGTGTTCAAAAGTCTACGTCATGGTTAATTTACAAGTGTTTCTTAAACTGTGTCTATAATCATACGTTGAAGAGTCAATGACGTCTTTGTTCCGTAACAGCACTAAACTCCCCACAATCTTGTCCCTAAGCTCAGATTCCAAAACTTCATGGTGAAGACTTATTATCTGGATCAAATCGTCCGGAAATTTGGCAGTCAAGTCGGGATAGCAATTGGCAACATGCGATATGAAGTCAATCAAATCTCTCAGCGAAACGATCCCGCCATCATCAGTTGTACTGGGGTTCTGCAAGAACAGCTCGCGAAAAGTCTCATACTGGTTGTACTGGTTCTGGAAATCGTCGCGGTAGGAAGCAGGATCGCGCCGAACTTTGTATTGCAGGTTAGCAAGATCCGCATCGACTTTTTCGAGAGCGCCAACTTTGCGCTTGCCCATCGTGATAGAAGAATGTGTAAACTGAGCGTCGGAGGCTGCTGAAGTTAAGGCTCGAATGTCAGAAACTTTGGAGGAAACGCCGAAGGCGGTGAGACTAGCGCCGGCATATTCCGGGGCTGAACCGTAACCTCCAACTCTTCACCTTTCGCCTTCTCTACTCATGATACGTGTGTGTACTGAATTTCGGTATTATAGCATTCGACTGATTTTGACTACATATTGTAGTTCCTTGTCCTAGAAAGTCATTGTAAGTATTTGGGTTTACATGATCATTTTATGACTCTATTTTATCAATCTAGTACGATTTTAGAAAGAGCTTAAAGATATAAGGCAGGGTTGTCTACCGTGAATGTCGACAAAGAGAGAGGAGGTGAAGTTCGCTGGAATTAGCGTTTTGTGTTTGGACAAGGGTTTGGTGAGTAATATTGATGCAGTAGAAAATTGAGGAACTGGATTGATTAATTGTCGTTTGCGAGACCTCTGATATTGTCAACTAGCTAGCGCTCTCTGGCTTGCTCCACTTCCAAGTAACTCTAGTTTCACCTGCGTATCAACCGTTTCGACCTGAACAGGCAACATACTGAAGTCGCTTTTGAGGCGACACGCTCCTAAATCACCTGAATCGTCACACTTTTCTGCCCTCACCCAGGATTCTTGGGGGCCGTCAGTCATATGGCCGCCGCTCTGCTGCCGTGAATTTACTGCATGGAAGCTTGTCTTGATTTCGCAGCCTTCCAACTTCATGGGTTTGTCTACCAACAAACTATTTCCTCCAGCAAGTGTTCATCCAAGCAGCATCTCCGAATCGCTTAATGGAGGGGCGAGGCGCTTCGTCGTTGAGTTAATCCTAAATTGCGTTTGTAACAATTTTGTAGTCATCCTGGGTTATGTTTATAACAGTATGCAGTAAGGCATTGCTGGAGAAGCGAAGCGCAAAGCCCTTGGAAAACTGAAGTTGACCGACAGAACTTGGTTGATTGGAAGAGATGGCGCTATTCTTTCACATGGTTCCAGTGTGCATACGCAATCCTACGGCTTTAGTTTGTAGAAAGTGAGTAGTCGACAAGGAGAAGCATAGCGACTAGTGAGTTCCGTACTTAGTGGCTATGCCTCTGCATATGCTAGACGTTCTTACAAATAAATAGATGTGAAGATATTTTGTTGGTGTGTATGATCACGTAACATGGATGGGAGAATAATGAGGGACTAAGTTGATTGAGAAGCTATGGAGATCAACGAGCATCACGGGTGTGCAAGAATTGAGCGCGCAGGGGCCACCACCAATCGCAAAAATCGAGTATATTCAAATTATTACCACAATGCGCTTTTGATTCGCACCTGCGGTTGTTCCTGAACTAATTTACAGCGATGGGGCATCTCCCTAATACGATCTCGAATTTCCTTGAGTGTTATCTTATCCCATTCTGCCTGGATATCGGCCTTAAATTGAGCTACAGTTGACCACCTCCGACCAGCTAATCTACCCTTTATAATATTCCAGCATGCCTCAATAGGGTTAAGATCAGGTGATTGAGGAGGATGGACAAGTATGAGCAGGCCTGCGTCCCGTTTTAGGTGTGCTGGCACGCTGTTTGGCGACTTGATTCCGTGGCTTGGATCACCATCCTCCTGCAGGTGGTATTTGACGCCGTGACGGGCTTCCAAAGCCTGGATCTGCTTAATGTGTTCTGGCAGTATCTTTTGAGCGTAAAACACCTGCGTCATACAGTTGCCTTTTGGTGTTGCGTCCTCCTTTGCCTTAGTATCTTTATATACTTTGACACGTTCCTGAAAGGCAGTATCAAGCTTGTATTTCATCTGCTTAGGCTTAGGTTGTTTGCGCTGCTTTTCTGAAGGCTCTACAGGGTCCTTATAAAAAATAAGTCTACCCTTGTGGTTGTATGAGACGCCAGCCGCAACGTGAACAGTAACATCCAAAGAACCCTCTAGTTCTACCTCATTTATCCCTCTTTCTTGCCCTGGGTAACGCAGCTCATATTCAGCAACCTTCATCAACTTAATTGACTGGAAGTGTGCCTCATCTGTGAACTAAACACGCTGCTAGAAGCCTGTTATAGTGTCTTTTTGGTGTAAAGCGCCATAGGAGCAGCGAAGACCTTGATTTTTTTCTGAGATCTTCTTCTGAAATGGTTTCTTAAACCGCCTAGCTCCTRCCTTGCTTGCGTGGTATTGTAGAGTACGTGGCGTGGCTGAAATTCCTAGCTCTTTAACCTGATCTGCGTAGCCCATTTCGTGGATTTGGTCGTTCTGGTCTGTTATTTTTGCGAGGTTGGACGCAGATACTAAGGGCTTGCGGCCTAAGGTAGAGCTGGTTTTTCGGGTTCTTCTAACTGCAGCTTGGCCTATAGCTTCTCGTTTTGCGATCCAGGTGCGCGCGGTAGAGGGAGGTATATTGATAGCTGGAAGTCGTGCGATATCGCCAGTTGTTTGGTCATTTCGCCTCGAATCAAAGGCGTCGAAGAATCTATTACGTTTAATAGTATCGTGCTCGCGTCGATCAGTCTTTTTATCGCGTTTTTTAGGTGTGGTTGGAGCCATGTGTGGTGTTGAAGTCGGTATGAGGGCTTTGTTTTGAAGTTCTGATCGAAAGCGGGGCCCCTGCGCGCTCAATTCTTGCACACCCGTGCATATATACAGCAATGAGTAATCAGGACGTGTGACTAAGCATATGGTGCACGTGATATATTTGCTAGGGCATGTGACCCCAACAACGCCGACCGTCATTCATGCAAGCGCTGACATACCCGGCATAAGCTTAAGTGAATACTTCAAACTATTGCCTTTGTAGGTGGCAAGCCACGAAGCGTAAGGTCGTATGAGATCCTCTGTATCCTGCGCCTTTAACAAACGTTGTTTTTCGTAGCATTCATGCTGGGAGCCAGTAATTCCTCTTTGTCGCCGCCATACAGTTGATCGATGAGGTCCTAGTTTGATTATTATCTCATTTTGCTCGTCTAGTTTTAGCGAGTAAATATCATCAAAAATTTTGTCAATATCCATCGTGGTTGTTGAGTTATTAAATTTTCAAGACCACATTTTTGCGAGTCGGTTGCATAAGCAGGTGGTCACCTCTAAGGCTCTCTGTAGGCTTAACAAAGTTAGATGGTTAGTTCTTACCAACCTTCCAGCATCGTGAACAAAGAGTAGCTTATTAGCCATATGTCGCACAGCGTTAAAGGCAGGCGGAAACGCTCGTAAAATCACGTCTAGTATATGCCTAATAATCGCCTCCTCCTCCTCTAGCTTGGTGAGCTTCTTTAAATCAGGCTCACAATCAGATTGTACTGGAATACCGGCGCATTGCCTGCGGAGGGTCAATCGGGAGACATTAAACGTTGAGGCAGCGCGTCGCTCAGTTGTAACTTGGGCTTGATCAATAGATGAGATAGCACGGAGTATATCTGCTTCATTGCAGGCAATCGAGTAGTAGTTGGTTGAGCTATATTAGTTGATAGGTAACGCTGCAAAACGTTGGTGGGGTGGACACTTCGCTTGTGAAGTACGTGATACCGCATAATCTGGCAGAAGTGAACTTTGCTAGGCTCAATCAGGCAGGTTGGTCCTCCAGTAAGATGGCTGTTGGTGGGGCCGTTTAATGCTTTGTAATCGCGGGGAATCAACGTCAGTCTATCTATACTACGTGTGACCGTGTTCTTGCGTTAACCATGGCTACTACAGAAGACTCAGTGCTTTGAAACGTTCAAGCTCTATTGAATCGTCTGTCGCCAACCATCTGAACCCGATGCCCTTGCCGTATACGAAATACGCGTAGGGCTACCTCTTACAAGCTTAGATAGAGAGATATCAAGACCACACTTTGGCTGGGTTCGAGAGGGTAGTYGGGCYGAAGTAGAGGCACAACTTGATGCTGGGAAGATTGTAGAGGTGAGAATAATGCCGTACCCATCCGGTAAGGTGTATAAGAAGAGGTGGAGGAGGTGAAATCCTCATTTCCGCGTGGAGCAGGAGTTTTATGAGGGACAGGGACAGCGCGAGAGTTGGTAGTTAAAAATAAACGGCCCTAGGTTGATGTTACGGTGTTGTTGTACATGTTTGCATTCTTATAGTTATACAATAGATAATTATATTATACAAAACTACTCTGGCTTCTTCCCTTCTTTCCTCGCCTTCTCCCTCCTTGCCTTCTTCTGCGCTGCGCGGCGCTTATTAGGGGATACGTTCTGGAGCGTAGTAGTTGATGGCAGAGTAGGTGCAACGGGTGGGTCTCGAGAAGGAACAGGGTCTGCGGCAGGTGAGCCATCAGCCCAGATAGTAATATCTGATTTAAAACGACCCCGAGGGATGGCATATGGTGATGGAAGAGAAGAGGATTAATTTACGGCCCCAGCTGAGGGTCGCAAGGGCCCAAGCGTTTTTGATGGCAAGGCATTCAGCCTCTGAATAAACAGCCCCACCAGCAGCCATCTTACTGGAGGACCAACCTGCCTGATTGAGCCTAGCAAAGTTCACTTCTGCCAGATTATGCGGTGGTATTTATCAGACCTGAGGGCACGCAGGTAAGACATAGGAGTAAGTAGCTGAAGGGCCCAAGCAAATGGAGAGATCAAACAAAAGTTGATTATCTAGTTGTGATGGCAATTCTACGAAACCATGCTGCAGTTATCTTACGCTGAGAGCTCCGTAGAGTGGTGTGTCTGCTGAAGCTGAACGCACGCAGCTGCTTCATGTAGAGGTTGTGTTATTAACAGCAATAGGGGCTGAATTTCTAAAATGCAATCTATAGTGGAAGACGGAGTTACCCGTAGGTCTCATCTGTGCAGTCCTGCACGTAAGATGTGATGATACAGCTCACAACCCTGCTTTCAGCTCTCTCCGTTAGTACTCTACTGGTATATGGTGCGAATATTTGCATTAGGTACTTTTATCACCACCTCAACCTTATTATAATAAGCTGGCATAAGCATTAACTTCAGATTTCATTTAACGTTTTCCACCACCGAGCAGCTCACCCCAAAACACACCAAAATATCAAAATTTGGAAGCATAATATCTCAGCCACCACTCGATAATAAACTTTAGAATTCGGGATTTAGGTTTTCGTAAAAGACACACCCATGAAGGGCTGCTAGCGTGGTTCTGAGGGACTTGTACCCGTGTTTGAGCTATGCTTATTTTTATGTAAAATACTATCAAATACGCATTTCATTACGATTTTGTGTGTCCGCCACCCGCCATTATTACTGCCCAGCACCGCTCTCTCATGGGCCTGATATACTTGTATAATCATCAACGTCAATTCTCTCCCACTCCTCCATCATTATATATTGCCTCAATTCGGCCTCTGTATATGGGAAATGCTTTGATACTCAATATTTAAGCAATCTCCACACGTTTTCAATAGGGTTTAAGTTAGGTGAGTTCGATAGCCATCAGACCCGATTGATGCCCAGAACCTAAATAGCTGAGGCAGTCGCCTTTGATGTGTGGATAGAGGCATTGTCCCCCATGTAGATGAGATCCTTGTCTTCTAGCTGCCTATAACCGTTCTGGAAATCCAGTATATATGACAATGAGCCACTCTTTCTAAAAAAGGATGAGAGGGCCTTTCTAAATATTAGATATCATGGCCTACCATGCCACATGAGAATTGCTTAAACTTAGGGACGCAGCACTCAGGCAGGTACTTCTTTTCAGCCAGCCTTGTAATGTATATCTCGCCATGACTTAGATACATAGCTATCTCGTCTCCCCAGCCGCAGTTATCCCACTGCTCGTCGCTCCAGTCAACATGCTCCCACACCCACATTAGACGATTGTGCATGCGCTCTGTCGTTAAGAAGGGTTTCTCTGTGGCCTTACGGCGGTGATATAACTCTTTCTCAAAGGCTTTAACAAGAGTACAGCGGCAGGCTTTAATACCAAGCTCGTGGGCAATAATTTCGCGGGTCTTACGCCTGTGTTCAGCGTTTTAGTGGCATGGCGTACAAGTAGGATTCAAAGAGGTGTTGTAATTGTTGAAGGGCGACCTCAAGGTTTCAACGGCGTCTGTGGAGTATTAAGGCAATTGAAAATGGTTCTCTGAGGTATCCCTAGTTTATCTGCAATCTCCTGCTGTCGTAGGCCGTCATCTTTGAGGGTCCATATTTGAACGCGCTCTTTGTATGTAAGCCGACGATTAGGTGTATTAGGCATTGTGGTGGTGGTGTGGTGGTGTGGTAGAATGTGTGGAATTTGGTACAACACGTTGCTAGCAAACCGCTTATAAAGTGTGGTATTTTATTTCAGAGCCTTCTCTGCACAGACCTCATGCCACCGAACCCGCTAGCAGCTCGTTCGTGGATGTGTCTTGTACATAATTTGTAGTCTATCAATTTCAAAGAGACTAAAAATTATGTAAGTCTGCGGATAGCACAAAGTAGGGGTTATTTTAGCCCCAAATCTTAATATATCTCTGTAATCAGTATATAACATAGAATACATTTGCGAAAGCCCAAATCTGGAATTTTAAATTTTATTATTGAGTGGTGGTTGAGATGTTTCGCTTCCAAATTCCGATATTTTGGTGTGTTTTGGGGTGAGCTGCTCGGTAGTGTGAGTCGCTCGATGGTGAAACACGTTATAGAATATACTTATTTACGTTTATTGCCACGAATGTTATAAACTTGCTATCAACATGTGTTAGAGACGCGGTAGTGCGCATAGGTAGGCTATGATCTGCGGAAATCTTATTTTGTTTAAGGTTACATTGATGTCCTTCCGATGAATCTTAATATACTCTTTGTCCCAGCTTTAGTGATCATGCTTAATTAACCTCTGTAAGGGTCAAGTTAGAGCAGCTTATACGCTGTCTGACCATGATCAACTAGCTACATCCCTAATGCTCCTTGCTATGTGAAATCAGACCACCGTAAGAACTCCATGTGACAAGCCCGTTAGTCTTAGATGAAATTATATATAAACTCGTCTGTCGAATTGTTAAATTTAAATAATAGTAACATCATCTCGAACTACGAGCTACTTACACCAAACGTTAATCAGCAAAAGTATATGCTCAACAATGCGGGCCTTGGCGATCCTCGTTATCATATCTTCCCTCAGTATGACAAGCCTTTCCATGCCAACCTCCGATACACCATCGGGGTTTGGTTGTAACGGGCCGTTTGATCAAGATGAGTATGAGTGCGACAGGTAACTTCCCGATTTTACCTTTCCTTGAGTTATCTTTGTCTATTTGAATCTTTAAAAATTTATACTAACTTAGTTTGAAAGTCACTGTAAAGATAGTGGCTTTAGTGGCGGTTATTGTGATGCAGTTACTGCTTGGTTACGATGTGACTGCTATAATTGTATGGTTTCTACTCATGGTTTAGATTATTTGCAAGTTACCTATAGCTAATATATTAAGTTAGAAACGCTAAGATGTCAGCTCTAAGGAGTAAAAAAGAGCGAGGTAGATTGCAAAGAAGTCTGAAACTGTTGAAAGGAATGTTTTGGGGTTGTTAGTGTGACGGGGTCGTCACAGTCAGTGGCAAATCAGATCAGGGTCAGGCTGTCATTACTCTAGATATTTTGCTGCTCTATTGGATTTTTAAGCTAATTTGCAATCTAAAACATGTACAGGCCATCCTGCCTAGTATATAATTGATCTGGTCTCTATTAATAGAGAATTAATACAGTTCAACATCTTCTACTGCAAGTAATAAATTTTGAACCTAGCTATAGGTTTGTTACAATCCAAGCGAGCGAGCGGGGAGTACCTGTCACAGAGTGGCCGTCAAATCCGTTACTGATAATGTTGTAGTTTGTGGTCACGTTATATGGACGAGATAATAATGAGGACTGAGTTGATTCAGAAGCTATGGAGATCAACGGGCATATATATCTAGCCATGACTAATCAGGACGTGTGACCAAGCGTACAGTGCATGTGATATCCAAGATCATATGGTGCACGTGATATTTACGTGATATACTGTGATGGATAACAATGTGGCTAGGATTGTATGTCTTCCCTCCTAATCTTCATCCAGGATGAATTTAATTCTCGCTATTTGCATACAGATCTAATACGAGATGAACTCAGGGACACTGTTTCTAACGACTGGAGGTGGACACGGATTCCTCATTACTCTAAAGAATCTACGGAATGGGATTTTACTTGATCTGTCGAACTACAATTGCGTGAATGTAGATGCTAAGGCGAACACACTGAGAATTGGCGGCGCGGTACGGTTTAGAGATATCCTTGGCCCGCTTGCATAGGCGCGGAAAGAACTTCATAAGTACCAAACGTTTAATTATGAAGGGATGCGAGGTGTCGATATGAGAGAAGCTATCGGGTCAGAAAATGGTGTCGGCATGGTTGGAGCCACACTCGGCGGTGGCGTGAGCCTCTATAACGGTGGACAGATTGTAACGTCGTCGAAGCAGTGGAATGCTTAACTCTTTTGGATTGTGAGAAGTGCGGGGTTTAATTTTGGGACTGTCCTGGAGGCGACGAATGCGGTTTACGACGAAATGGGACCGCAGATGCTGAATGCGGACTTTATGTTTGCTCCCAACGCCAGCCAGACGATTCTAGAGTTCTTCAAAACGTTTGAAAAAGAGTTACCGACAAAGCTGTCGTTCGTGCTGCTTGCAGCCCATGTAGTTGAGTTGGGTGGAGTAAGTTTTCAAAGTGAACAAATCTGTTATGATTCGTTGACAGCGGGTGTTCTGAGCAGTCATTTATCTTTGTTAATGTAGTCTACATTGGACCTCAAGCAGAGGGCGAGAGATATTTCCAACCACTTCTTCAATTATCACCAAAGCGCTCTAATATCGACATAATGCCGTGGACATCAGTGAACGCGCAACAGTTCTTTTCAATTGAACCGGAAAATCACACTTGTGCGAATCCATCCATAACGTTTATGGTGGCGCTGTCCAGAATTTTGGCGTACCTACCTTCCAAACTTTCTACGAGACTTATAAGGAGCTTCTTGAATCGAGACCTGCGGAACTGGCGGAGATTATATACCTCATCGAATTCTTCGCTAAGTAGGCCCTAAAGGCTGTACCAATTAGTGCTACAGTATATCCCTGGCGCAATATTACGGCACATATGTGAGAGTTCCACTCCACCACCTTTGATTGTGCTTATGTAGAATATTAACATAGGCTGTTTAATATTGCTTAAAAAAATAGGGCAAGCAATCTTAATCTTAGGGTTAACAAATTTGCTAGGGCAGCGCGTTAGAATTTCACAACTGCAAGTAATTTAGACAGCTGTAATTGTATGTGCATGGTAGACATGGAGATAAAAAATTGGAAACTTTGTATTCTGCAGGGAATCTGCCTTTTCTGAGAGCGTTGAAGAAGAAATAGGACCTAAAGAAGGTTTACAGATATACACATCTACTGGCGATGTTGGTTTCACAGGGCTATTGCAATAGCAATGGGGGGGGTTCTAAGCAAAGTATTGATTCGTGTATATATCTATCTGAGGTGAGGCTCAGGAGGTTGTATCATCCCTTTGCCGCCAAGCGTCGCTAGTGTCTCATGTGATAAACATGTGATCATAACATCACCACGTGATCACCACGTTCGATATATATTCCAACAGGCGAGGTAGAGATCTTATTATATAATTCCTAGTTGTTAGGGGTTTCATGTATTTGTTTGATGAATATTCTATTCAAATATCATCATGGCACTAGACTGTCTGGTAATTTTCGGGTGCTATAGATTCCCGTGTTGCAGAGCTTTCTAGATGCAACTCCATAAGTTAAACTGCATCAGCCGCGTTCCCTACATAATATTCTTTGCGGAGTATGCGAGACCCAATCTCTTGCAGATCCTTGCCCCATAAGGGATCTTTGGTGATGCCATGCAGACACTGGTCAATCAAGGCAGCAGCGAGCTCTGATACGTGAATCCAAGGAGTGTCGGCGAACTGACTGAAAAGTCCCGCTAATGCGGCACTTTTCGGATGGCCAGGCCCCTCGATGCCACCTGGCTTTGCGACAGTGACTTGGACGGCGGAGGCATGCTGGTTTGCGAAATCTAGAATTGCATTCTCGATGCGGCCCTGTACTAATAAGTCAATCGAGCTGGCTACAAAGAAGAGAAAGGGGAAACGCACACGCATGAGGCGGTAGTCAGCTAGGAATGAGAGAGATTTCGTCTGGTCGCGTTCTACCGTGACGCCAGACACGTAAACGAAGCGAAACGGATTATTGGCCAGAGCGGCGATGGTGTGGAGACCATTTATAGTGTAGTCAGTGCAGATTTTAGTCACCTCTGTAAAGTCCATGCCTTGGGACTTAGTTGGTGTAACTGCTAAGGCCCTATTGGGAAGACAGATGAGATTGGTATGATTCATGTCTAGGCTGATGAACTCACATACCAGATGCAGGCATCAGCGCCTTTGATGTGTTCGTTTACAGACTCAGCGTAGGTGTTTGCCCAGTCTTCAACGATAATGGACTTCAGTTTGGATGTATCTGCATCAGATCCTGTATCCTCAGGTATTTGGACGTCTCGACGAGTAATTGCGACAATAGAGGTGATGGCCGTGTTACGAAGAGCCAGGCGGATAACCTCAGTGCCAACAAAGCCGGTGGCGCCCGCAACGATTAGCTTCATCGTTAAATTCCAGTATTGGATTTTTTAAGTGTCGTTGAGTAGGGGGAGTTGTAGAATGGAAAGAAAAGAAAAGGCAGATGTTTCTCTTTGCTGGTGCCTCGGAGTCGTGTCACCTCCTCATAATATATGTAGGGTAACGAGCCGTGCCGCAATCTACAACACCGGTGGAAGATATTGAACACTGGGCCTTCTCTCCTGAGATCAAATACCAAGCGCTCTTAGTCTCACGCTTGTTGCAACTGAAATAATTTTACAAAGGCATACTACCGCGAGAAATTGATGAGACCAAAAGAACTAAGACAACCTTGCAAAGCCATGCTGTATCTTCCGGACTTACACGTCTGCTTCTACCTCTACTTTGTGTGGGACGGGAGCGAAGACCCTCATGCAAGATCCGTCACGAAGAGGTCATATTGGATGGGGCTGCTTTCGGGCTTGAAGCCTTCTAGGGATTCAGTCTTTGCGTGATAACTTTTCGGTGAATTATCCATTCTTGGCCCTCTGTAGTTGAAATAGTAGGTCCCCAAATGTCCAACCATTTCAAGGTGCTTACTGGAACTAGAACGGTAGGTGACGAATAAAGCTGCTCAGCGATTTTAGGTTCACAATTCCAGAGGACATTGCCGTTGGGAGAAGCTAATATTATTGTATCGCTACCGAAAATTAACTGTGTGGCGGGAAAGCTTCGAAATTGCGAAGACCGCCCAGTTTCCGACTTTCTATTCGCCGCGAGTTACCTTGGTAATCTAGTTAAACTCCTAGCTAATTGATTCTGTAGAGTCCATAGTCAAGATGTATGGTGGCTCGCACTCCAAACATTCCTCGTCCCCTGTGTTAAGCTATTTCCTTACTCTTGGACTAGGCCATGGCTTTTGTAAGTTGCTTGAGCTTGAGTGGGTATGATGAGGTGCTTGCCAGCTTATGGAGGCTATGACACGTCGGTCACAAGCCATTCGGAGAGGTGGAAAGAACATCCAGACAATGATGGAAATTAAAGTCCAAACGATCCAGTTCTCCTTGGCTTGCTTGTGTGAAACCTAGGTGAAAGTCGTTCAAGCTTGAGGAATTTACGATGGCGGACGTCGCGAGTTTTTCGTTAACTCGTGTCCGCTGTGGGGTTTGGTTTGACAGGTAAGCTAAATTCTGGTAAGCTATCGAAGGTGAGTGAAAGGGGTTCTTGTTGTGCATGGAAAAATTCATCCAATAGCAATCTGTTGTCCCACCTGCTGTGCCGCCTGCTGAGCTGCACGAGGTGAAAAAAGAGCCAGCTGTGTCGCAAAGTCACGTCTCACGTCATCGGTCATCGAAATTATATTGCGGCAAGAGTAATTCTAGGATCTTCCCTTCTCGGGCTTTCAGTGGCTCAGTTGGAAAGATCGGCACCATATGCCCAAATCGGGAAGGTTAAAACGTACAAGTACTTTGCATCGGCCACTAGTTGCTTTCTATTCATCAAAACATCATGGCATCAACTTCGTCTGATAGCCTACCGTATCCTTTGAAGCGCAATGCGCTTGCCTCGACACGGTCAGTGAACCCTAGGTGGAAATCCTATTAAGCACACGCTCACCTGCGCAGACTCAACTTCAATCATTTCTGGATGAAGGGGCTGGCAGGCTACCTCTTGCACCAAAGATTCCCAATGACCAACAAAACCTCCGCATTGCCGATCTCGGTGCGGGGGCCGGGTAAGGCCGCCTGGTGCGACTGAAACAACTAGAGGATTCGCTAACCATTCACGCATACAGGATCTGGGTCTCGGAGCTTGCTGCTGCACTTCCCAAAGCTAAATTTGACGCTGTCGATATCTCGGCTGATCAGTTTCCACAGCAGTCCATACGGCAACACAATGTCTCTTGGTGGACACACAACTGCTTCGAGCCCTTTCCCAAAGAGTATTTGGCAACGTTCGATATCGTAAATGCGCGTTTCTGGAAATGTATCGTAAATGACGATGTGGTGGACAAGCTTTTCCAAAACGCAATAACTCTGCTCAGTATAGTCATCCCAAGCGTTTCCCTTTCCGATCGCAAACTAATTCTTGCCTAGAACCTGGAGGCTATCTGCATTGGTTCGAGCCCTTGCCCGAAAGCGCGCATGTGAAAGCACCCGACGGGTTTGGATCAGCTCCTGCCTGCGAAAAGCTGGAAGAAGCCTACCCCACAGAGCTCTTATGAGTACGTGATAGACATCCAGCAGCTGCTCTTGTACCACATGACTTACGATTACGATATGTAGCTGGATCAACGCCCTTCCGCAGACCTTTGAAAGGAATGGACTAGAAGTGGTGGCTGAGGACAAGCATCAGAATCCCAATTACTATCAGCCTGTTGCAGCACAGACGGTCCTCCTTGGGCTGGCGGAATACCTCTATAGGAACCCTTCAATAGAGGAGTACCAGGAGGACCTGGCAAAGGAGTATGCAGAGGGAGCGTTTGTGGATGTAGTGTGGACCTGTGTCGTGGGGTGCATGGGTCCTGCCGTCTGATCTGAGAGTTCGTTACCCCAGAACAGGTCGTTTGTTTAGTACAGACAGAATGAAGGACTGTACAATCGCCCAGTCATTTGCGAACCAAACCGCCGGCGAAAGTACATGCAACCACCTCCCCCGTGGCTCAAGTGCGTAGTGCCAACAACTGCAGGGGCAGAGGCCGATAGATCAGACTGCCCGAAGCCTCCCAGGGCCGCGATCTATGAGGATGATGAGGCTTTTGGGTCCATAAGAGCCCTATGTTGATCAACACATCTCTCACATGCCATAAGAAAGGGATGGAGAGTGGGCGTACTGTATCATATATGTATGGAAATGCCGGGTTTATTCAACCACCCAATCACTTATTTCTTGAGCACGACCTCAAATGGTACAGGCATGTACTGTGCCGTAAATTGTTAAAGACCTGCCGAGTTATTCTCCGCTCGCCGCCTTTCGCAAGTGAAGCTGATGATCATCAATCAATGCTCATCTTCTATGTTGATCTCAACCTATAGGGGCGGTCTGAGTGTGGGTCGAACACACAATGTCCACTTAAAATAGCAAAGAAGGATGGTGGCACGGAAGGCCTAGTAATAAGAAGTCGACATGTCAGCTACGTCACCCACTTATCTTCAATCACCGTATTTCGATTTGGTGCTAATTTCTTCTTTCACTCCATATTTTCTCCCATCATCCTAAACTATCATGGCTGGCGAAGCGGTTCGCATTCCGTCAGTCATTACGACAGAACTTCTTGTTGTCAGTGCTATTTTCCAGCTCTGAGTTTGCTCAGCATCTACCTTCGATGGCTCGCTAGACGAAGAGTTAAAAATGCATGCCGTTGGGATGACTAGTTCATCATCTGCTTACAAGTCTTACTCCCGCTTCAGGCCTAGTTTGCTTA
Organism: Beverwykella pulmonaria; assembly: GCA_001599595.1. NCBI lineage: Eukaryota > Fungi > Ascomycota > Dothideomycetes > Pleosporales > Melanommataceae > Beverwykella > Beverwykella pulmonaria. Next base: position 1,557,362 of record BCHH01000010.1, on the reverse strand, counting down.
GAAATCTTTGTCGTTTGGAGGTAGTTATACTATGCCGTGAATTGCTCGCAACGATAGTCTCTCCAGGAGCATGTTGTTGGACCAATATTTTCTTGCTTGGATCGTTAATATTGTCTCTTCCCTTCTCCAGAGCAGTAAGACAGTTGCGCAAAGACTGACACTTTGGATGATCATCCCCGAGCACCTTTTGGTAGCCTGAGAGGGCTTTTGAATACCAGATTCTGGCGTCTTTTACCCGACCTTGGCTATTAAAGAGGGAACCATTGCCCCACATGGTATTGAGAGCTGGAATGTAGGTAGATATACTTTCTGGACCAATTACTTTCTC